>KN487484.1:14745-30202 GCA_000787155.1 Scartelaos histophorus | reverse complement strand
GTGTCCGGAAATGGAGAGGGGAAATGGGAGGGAGAAGGGGGCTTCCGGTTCCATTCACAAGTGGGACGTGGTCAGTGTTCGCCACACGCCCCCGCTGGGCTGTAGTAAACGTGCCATGGACAGGTGAAGTTGCAGCCGGTCCCGGCCTCCTGCAGGCTGCTCTGCAGATCCATTACACAGCCTCTCTCTGAGGGGCTGAGACAGCAGAGGAGCCTTGATAAATTGAGAGGCGATAGGAAAATCCCCAGGGAGCAGGTGAGGGGCTAAAAAGAGAAATGGTGAACAAAGGCAAGGTACAGGGGAAAAGCAAGTGATGATGTTGTATAATTAAGCCCATCCAATAGCATCAATACATTACTGTGAATATACCACCACTGGTGTGATGGTATATGACAGTTCAAAGCCAGAATGTTCTCAAAAGTGTGAGGAAAATACCATACTGCTGAACATGAGATACTCCACTGAGTACATATGAGGTATGGTGGTCTCAAGTGTTTTGTTTTGACTCTTCAGTAATCTCTGGTCAATAAGCAAGAGAGGGTAAGGGTCCCTTTGAAGAGACCATGTGCAGCTTAGGAACACTGCTCAGAATTAATGAGCCCATTGCAGTGTACATCAGTGCACCGCACAGCTGTGAGAGCCTGTGTGTGTTCCACACCTGGCTCAGGAAGCAGGGAAAAAGGAAGAAATTTCAAAGCTCAGTGCACAGAGATATCCATATTAAATCCTAAAATATCTAGTCCAAGCATGTTTCCAAACTTAAAGGAGGCATGTGCTGGCTAATTCCATCAGCCATTTGACATTCTCATTGTTTTCTCTAGAAAATCAGACTGGCGTTGCAATAATCAAGTGCAAAGAAAAATGACGGCCCTTTTATGGTGCTCATATGGTGCCCACACTCAAGATATTCTGAGTTTGAATACAATATGTCAAGTTATGGATCCAGTTAATTGTTGCAGACATTTTTTTTTCTGTTTACCCAGCCTTATAGGGCAGCCAAGAGACAAAAGGCAGAAAAAAGAATGTTTATGGGTACTGATGAATGTGGTCAAACTCTGGAGAGGATCGTAGAGGATGTCCTGCAGAGCAGCAGTCTGCTCTTTATGAGACAGCTGTTCTCTGCTCTCTCCCAATGCCAGTGCCTGCTGAAGAGCTCTGCTCTGCCAAACGTACAGGCTATAGCACACACTGTGACAAAGGCTGCTATCAGGAGGCTCCCATCGGCGGAACAGGAGGGCCCCGGACAGGACACTGTGGCCATCACCTGGTCCATGTGGGACACAACTTTTGTTGTTCTTCCATCTTAGCAGGCTTCTCGGCAGCACAGTGCAGAGCCCACACCAGTTATGTGGGGGCCCGAGGCCACTAAGCAGGGGGAGAATTAGTTTGAGAAGAGCCACAAAAGTCCATACAACCATATTTTAAAACTCATACGTCACTAAAATATGTTTTGAGATGAGAGCATGTTTTCTGGGCTGTGCAAGGGTAGTGCAATCTTACTTTGATTTGCCATCTGAAAAGCTGTTTTAATCTACCTATATCAACCCAGAAATATGTGAATATATCTGTCAAGGGTTATGTCTAATGGGTAATATCTACTTCCTCCTTTTGCAATTTGAAAATCAGCTATGCCTTGTATATATATGTATACTTAAACTGCATTCAGGTTAGTTGCTCATGGTTTAAAACAAAGGAAAGCTTATATCTCACATTCATTTATATATTGACATAGCACCATATGCCATAGTCATAGTGACAGTGCATGCAGCTGTGTATAGCTGGTGCTAATTCAAGTTCATGTAAAGCACATGATACATGTTTTTTCTCAGTGTGTCAAAATAATCGGCTATGACCCTAAACTGTTTCAAAGAATTGAAAAGGTAGTACATTAGACCCATCATCTTATGCTGTGTACTGAAAAAGCAAAGGCATAATCTTGAATCTAGTTTTAACTTCTTTGTTATAGCAGATCATTGTTGCTGGCTGGATGTCAATTTTTAATCCACTTCCAAATTAATTTAAATTGATTTTAATGTATTTATTTGATAATGAAAGGCTGCTTATGGATTATTTAAGAACACTGAAGTGCAGTGACTGAATAAATTACATTCAGCAAAGGACTTTTACAAATCAGCCACATGCAAATTTCAAAGAGCAGCTTTGAATCTCAGTTTGAAAGGATTCTCTTTGGTGTTACCTGGTTACAAGCACATAAATGTCCTATGTAAACAGACATGGAGCCATTGAGAGAAGCAGAGGTGCCCACACAGCAGCATCAGAACAGTTTATAAACATACATTTAGACATAAAGCAGAGCTACAGAACCTCTCTCCATCTGCCACATCTGCTCAGCTGTAATGAGGACAGAATCCTGCTAACAACATTAATGTTTCACAGATCAACGCTGAGACAAGTTCCTTCCTCTGTGCACACATGGCATTAAACTAAAATCATGGCCTATCACTCATCATTTAGAAGTGTCTAGTGCTGATCTGATGAAAACTGAGCCATGCAGACGTCAGCCACCAGTCACTATACTGTGGACATTATGCACAATATGAGTCTAATGTGAGCTTTGCCGGTGTGAAGTCGTGGTGCACACTGAGGTGTCCAGCAGGGATCAGATCACCATAAAGCCTGTGCTGATAAGACGCAATTCTTTTGGCTTATACCAAGGTAAAAAACATGATCTCTTGTGTTTTTTTTGTTTTTTTTAGCATTGCTATTATAAAAGTCACATGCCAGAAAATCACTTCTCCCACAAACACAAATGTGTTAAAGTTCTTACAATAACAATATATTTTATATATATTAGACAGACAAATAGCATGAATGTTTCATATAGATATTTATGCTTGTAGAAGCCCTATACAAGCCCCAATGGACAACTTAAAACAAAAGTAAAACCACCTAAAAACCTCCACCCCATTACCCGCTCTGCATGTACTAGGCGTTTGTTGTGATTCAGACGTGCCACATACTTGTGCCTTAAGTGTGTGGAAGTCTTTAGTCAGCAGTGACAGTCATTAGCCATTATTACTGTAAACTGGTCCAGGAAAATAAGACTTTCTGATGCCACACATTTTGTGTTGGAACCTGCAGCTGGAGGGGCACACTGGAGTAACATGGAGCGAGTACAGAGTGAGTCATATTCTAGATGACATGTCTGCTTGGTCAAACAAGGACATTCACGTCAGGACTCTTCTCATTTACTGCACATCAGACCCAGTATCATGCAACCATCATGCTGTGTGACGTTTGTTAACTGGCTTTAAATGTCACTATGATCCAGATCATTTACATTTGGTCATCAATAGGAACCCTACATATTAAAAAGCAATGCAAGCTTTTACATATATACAATATGACATAAAAACTACAGCATTATTGCCAACAACAGGAACTGCTAAAATATATGTCATATTTTTGAACAAGTAGTATACACCAAAGAATGTACAACAAAATGTACAACTGTAGTTACAACTAATTAAATCAGGAATAAAAACAAGTAAACAATTACATCTTTATGCCAAAAGATTGATATCAGGTTCAACTTAACACAAACAATTACAAAAAAATGAAAAACTGCAAGGATTTAACTCTTTGAGTTGCTTTTCATTGTTCACTCTTCCACTTGAGCAGTACAATCAGTGTTTCCGGATCAGTGAGAGTTGGGTTAACCACCAGAGCCCTGCCCCAGGCCAGGGTCACTCGGATAGGCCTTGTGTGAGGTCCACCTCTGGAAACTCACAGACTCTGTGGCCCTGCTTCCTTAATCACTATGACCAGTCAATAGTGCACACGAGTCAATTACCAAGAAAGCCGGCTCCACGGAGCCATGTGACCCTTCTGTGTTCTCTTATCCACACTACCAATCTGTGACTGTGCCATCACTGACAACTCATTGGGTTTGGTGAAGTAGATCGACTACTGATAATTC
The DNA here is from genome assembly GCA_000787155.1 of Scartelaos histophorus. NCBI lineage: Eukaryota > Metazoa > Chordata > Actinopteri > Gobiiformes > Gobiidae > Scartelaos > Scartelaos histophorus. The sequence continues at coordinate 26,262 of KN487484.1, read as the reverse complement.
ACTGCATCTAATCTCCCATAATGCTACAAACACTCACACACTGATACACACAGGAGGCAAGAAATGCAATGCTCCAATGGAATTGAACCGATTTCATTCTCTGCTCCCCGGCCTATTTGTTTTTCTTTCTTTTTTCCCCTAAGCACCACCTCTGCCTTCTTAGGCATTCTGGTCAACTGGTGATAACATTTCTGTGCTCGTTCCCTGGCCGCTTGGTTGCCACACATTCTCAATCTCCAGCACTTGTCTCCTGACTGGTGATGCAGTTGGAAATAACAGTGGATAAATGATAGCGTGAACTATACTTTATGACTTTTAGAGCACTACGATCTATGAGGGTATAGAAAAAAGGTAAAAGCATTTAGAGAAATACATTCTCAAAGCAATCTGTAATAAAATATTTCTGGTCAACAGTTCATTGTTTTCTGTTGACCCCTACCACAACACACATTTCTTCTCTTCTTGCTTTTTCGTTGCTTTTTGTGCCTTCCATTTGCTGGCAGTGGTCTTGGTGATGGAGAGCCTGGTCTGTCCCTAATGAGTGTGCTAAACCACACACCATATCGAATTAACCCAACCCATTACAACGAACCAGCACCCGAGCCGCAGGCTGGGCCGGCTGCACCTCACTGCTCCACTGATCTCACTGTGTGATTGATAAGACTGCACAAACAATGACAATCAGGCTGCAGATCAGGCCACTGCAGCAGAGGGAAATAAAGGACAACCACATATTTGTGTCATTTAGTCACACTGAGAAAGTAAGCCCCCTTTCTCCAAGTAATTAACCTCCCAATGGAATAAGTAATGAGGTTAAAATGTCAGATTGCATGGTTAAAGATATGGTAGGGGTGCTAAATGCTGCATGTTACAATTTTCAACAAGTTACAATTAATATTTTATTACCAATAGTCTACTATAGAATATTTTGTACAGATGTCCAGGCTCTCCAATAACAATTTGATTACACTGCAAGCACAGATAATGCTCTGTATCTATGGAAGACAAACCAGAAGGTCATTCCAGAATAAATGTCACCAATAAATTAGCTCCCAGAGAGAAAAAGTCCCCTAGGTTATTTTACAAGACAACAAGGCTCCAATGAAAGACCGTAGTCCACAGTCTATCACGGTGAACAGCAATGGGCTGCCTCCTGGCTACACGCAGAAAAGAGATGAATGTCACATAGGGAAACAAGACTAAGCTGTAGAATTGTGGACTTTGTGGACAAGCACATAAAGAGAGGGAAGAACAAGGAATATCATCTTCAAGATCATCTATTCTTACTTTCATTATATAATTTTTCTTAAATTTCTTTATTAAATTGAAGATTTTAAAAGATCTATGATTGAACACATTCATACTGCATTTCATTGGAATTCAATCCAAAAACCTGTGTGTAGTTGCAGACACAGGAGTAGTTGAGTAGCTTGTCCATTTGCACTCCTAACACTGTAATCACATTCCAGTGTATCTGTCCATCTGTTCTCCTCATGTCCCTCAACAGCTGCACTGTTCTCTGCCCACTCACAGCCATATACCCGTGTACTGCACGGCTCTCAATCACACCACAGTGTCAACAAGCAGTCTCCTCTGCAACTGCACTGCACACTATCTTTGTTCTATAAGTCCAATCCATCCAGATAGAAGTTGCATAGTAATGATGCAATATAATGTTGCTCATTCAGTTTGTGGCAGTTGGTATCAGACATATCATATGACCCACACAAGTGTGTTCAGTGCTGCACATGCGTCTGTAAGTATTCACATGTTTGCCCAAGGGCCTGGCTGCCAGCAGTGGGTATAAATTGTGCCCTGTCCTCCTCTGCAGTGGCCCAGACATGTATTAATGGTGTCATTAATCTTGCCTCTAAAATGAATGACTTCAGCACCTCCAACCTGCACAGAGGCAGCCCAGACCGTCCCCTGCTCCTCCCTTCCTATGCACTTGGCTGTATGCACAAACAAGGGCTATGGCGTCCTGTCTATCCTGAGTTTGCACTTCGCTGAAATATAAACACATTATGCTATATTAACATGCTATCATACTCAAAACAGTGACTTTTGAAAAGTTAGCTCTAATAATTCATTTAAAATGCAGCTATTACTAATCATATCGGCCAATATACTGGCACAATGGACAAGGGTCAAGGTCTGTTTTGTGTCCCGCAGGAGAGACTGTGTGAGTGCCCGTGTGAAGAGGGAGGATTCATCACTAAGTGAGAGGGAGGGACAAATCAGACTGCAGCCAGAGATTTGTCATTTCATCAATAAGTCTTCAGTCTTATGGCATCCTCTCTCCTCCCAACTCCTCCAGCATCTACATTGAACACAAGCTCACAGTCTCCACAGCTAGAAGTACTACTAATACATGCAATGGATTTATATAGGACATTATTCATTCACTTCATCCTATCTAGTGGTATGATAATACTGTAGCTAGAGCTGCCCTGGGGCAAACAGCAGCAAACGTGTAAATCTGCCCTTGCGACCAACACTCCTGCACATAGAAGATTCATGGGCAAGGTGGGTGAAGTGTCTTGCGTAAGGACACAATAGCAGTATGCACGGTATGAGACACTGTTGCATCTAGCATTCCCAGCACTCTCCCAAACAAGTGCTAACTGATACCTTGACACAATGATGCGCTTAGGGCAGCCTTTGAGGTAAATTTATTGCATAGCTAGTAAATAAAATACCTGCTCTGATCATGTTACACTTAAACTTGAAACAAAGTAGAATTACAACTCATTACCTGACCCCAAAGCCCACATTGCACAACATTCATATTGCCTCATTCAGCTGTGCTTTCAGTTCAGTTTGTGAAATCTGCCAATCATATTTTCAAACCTCATGTGGTCCAGACATGATAGGCTCTGAGACAGAGGGCAAATACTAAATTGGGAAAAATCTATGTGGAAGATTTACAGTTCAAATTCCTGAATTTAGTTGATTTCTGCTGAAATACAGAAAAATAAAAAGGGAACCTATTGGGATGGTGATTATGCTTGTCAGTTCATTTTAGAGACATTGGTAGGTCACAAGCCCTGACCACATCATAATTAATTACCTTTATATGGCCTCTGCTCTTCATGTCTATATAACATATTACTTTGAATGTGGTAAAAAGAGCAGCTGTGAGTGCATTTGTCTAAACAGTAGTTGAGATTAGCCAGAAGGAGCGAAGTGTTAATTATTCACTTCTGTGTCCAAGCTTCAGCCACTGGTTTTGTAGGTTTGGTTTATTTTTAGAAGCCTATAATCACTGGCAGGGCACACATGCACTACTGATGTCATGCTTGCAAACAGTGATGGAAAATACAAGTGTGTTATGACAAAGAAACTAAAGTTGGAGTTGAAGCCAACTTCCCAAATCCCAAATGAATGGCACACACTTCCGGAAAATTAGATGTGTCACTGTTGGTACATGTTCCGGATATTTCTCAAGTTACAGCTTAGAGCAATAAAACCTGGGTTACAGGCCAAGAAATGTGCTGCTACAAGTACCTTCTCTAGCCTGAGGTGAGGAGGGAATAGAAAGAGTTAAACAGACTATGTTTCTACTCTTTGCTTTAAAATGTCCCTTCATCACAAAACAATAATAGACATTTGTTCACACACTCTGCCTCAGGGTTTTAGTTCCGGTCACTGTTGGACTTTTGTCTACTCACAGTCAGTTTTATGTTTCAGTTTCCCTTTCCTCTGTATACCCACATGTCCTCCCACTCACAGACATGGCCAAACTCTGAGGCGCTCACAGAGTCTACAGAGACGTGTGCATGCCACACAATATTGTGAGTAATTGAAATAATCAATTCATTTGCCGCTACTCTGTGGCACTAGATGCCAGGGATGTGACACATTTCCCAGCATACTTTTCAGGAACAAAAATGGGAAAGCTCATAAAATGAGTCAACACTTGTGGGAAACAACATGTTTCACTCTGCAGCCTATTGCACAACTTAAATTTCCTTTATGATGGAGCAATACCTGACAATTTCAGAGCATCAAACATTGGCATTAACAGTGTAGAGTGGAAAGTACAAGGGGATCATGAAGAGGGTTGTTGCTCCATGCCTCTGTTCCTATGACTCTAATCAACTTTGATCCAGGGACGTACCATTGCCATACTCAATCCTACCTTGCCTGTGCTAATGTGAGATGGTTCAAAGTGTTTGCACAACAGACCACTGTTGCACTGTGGGAAATCTCTCACATGTTGACACGCTGAGGGGGTGTCAGGGAGTTCATTGAGAAATGCTTTGACGCACACTGCCCCGGAGACCTGCCCGGCCCCTTGTACCTGTCAGACTAACAAGTTGCAACATGAACAAAGAGTAGATAGATACAGCAAAAATTACATATGTAGTTTTTTTTGTTTCCATGTAGATGCACACATTAAGCATATAATTAACCAATATTTCATGCAAGGATTTTAATGTTTTACTTTGACTGACTTAATTCCACTTCTCTTTGTTGAGCGTTCACGTTAATGAAAATACAATACAAAAGGTTTGGCTTGACATGCTTTGCTTTTTCAATTTGACCTTTCAGAAAGCTTGAACTGCTTCTCAATTTTGTAATAAGACTAAAAATGTGCCATATCGAATAATTAAAAAGGATAAAATATCATGGATGTGTTTAGTGTCCACACGCAGTCAGCAGATACAAAAATAGCACGTGTAAGAGCTGAGGCGTGGAAGCATGACAAACATTTCATACTCACAGGAAATGTAGTAAAGACAGAGCGGCTGTGCACACGTCTCCATATAACTGCAGGTGGTGGGGGCAAGGGAGAGCACTCAGGTTAAGGAAGTTATGACACGGCCCCCCCAGCAGCTTCATAAATCAGAGCACAGGCCCTCCTGAGCACAGGGCACTGACACATGAGCCTGACACACTGCAGCAGCACTGCAGCCACTGGACATTGGGGCACGTTCTCTTACATAAACCACATTAGCTCTTCTAGCCCAGAGCTTTACATGCCATACCTCCCCCTGTGCAGCTCTGGGCTGTTTGTCAAAGGTGAATATGAGAGCTTTGATTAGTAGTCACAGGGATAAGTATAATAGAAAATAAACATTTCTAAGGCCTAAGCCATAGAAAAACTGATCCCTACAACTATGACATCACAAGCTACAATATTAAATTTGCAATATTATGCAAAACCCAAGGACAGCTTATCATACAGTTGTGGGTATTCATAGTCAGTGAAGAAGCTACAAACTGATTTAAAAACATTTGGTTTTAACATCAACATAAAAAATGCAGGCAAATTAAAATGCAGCCATTAGAACTACCATTTCAAGGCCAAACTGTGATCCAGAGAAAGTCCATACATCATCCTTCAAATGGACATGTGATGATTTTGAAGTGAACATATGGGTAAACTAGAAAGTAATTTGACAGTATTTACTAATGGTGGGCATAGATTAATTTGAAAATCTAGATTCATCTCATTGACATTTTTAAATTAGACTAGATTAATCTAGTTTAACGCTATAACGTCATCCACAGTGTTCAGCACCGCTCAAATGAGGCTCGCTATGCTAACAGTTACAGGAGCGAGTCTGGAGCCAGGCTCTATGTCAGGGGTGACGAGATCTAAAATATGATGGATGAACCAGGAGCAGATGGATGGAGTGTTTTGATAATCCAGTGAAAAGAATAACATGGGATATGTACAAAATATGTGCTTTAACTTCAAAAAATGAAAATCATTACAAATCAAATCAAATTTTCACAAACAAGTAAAAAATGTATGAAATATTATAAAAAATAAATTCCCTGAAAACAAAACTTTTCAAAAAGTAAAGCTAGCAAGGCCCATTCATACTTTTACAGTTTTACACTGCAACAGATTATTAATAAAAATATTTTGCATAAATGATCAAATGATCAGTGCTAGTGGCTCCACTGAGCAGAAGGTTAGTTCGGTTGTCTGATAGAGCTGCGCCTCGGTTACTCTCAAACAAAGTAGTTTGACGGCGACTCGTTCGGCATCAGTGTTCATTGATGCTTTGTGTTTAGGTGGTACCTGAGACTGGTAGATCTCCTACAGTAAACTCATTCCACATTGCATAAGTGCAATTCGGCGAGGTACATCCACGCTAAAGGTGAAAGTCATCATAGTTTGCTTAATATAGACCCATCTCCCTGCCCAACTTTGACGATAGTTTAAGAGTCATACATTATCGCAGCACGTTAACGCCGGTAACGCACCACCAGTAGTATTTCCCCAAAGCACAAAAGAAGTGGAGAGGTTTACGGATCATCCATTGGAAATCGAAAGCTTCAGAAGTTAAGAAAAAACAAAACCCTGCCTAAGACTTCAGCTTCTCAGTTCAACAAAACACAGCCTTGTGTCTTGTTAGGTCTTAAACTCACAGAAAAACCTCAGAGATACAAGCAGCCGGACAAAAACAGCTCAGCTGCACTACTTCCTCTACCTGCGAGAGACTATAAATCAGCTTTTATATCAGAGTAGAGGTAGTGACTGGGCTAGAGGTCAAACATGGAGAAGACAGATGACAACAAGAGATCGTCTGGAGAGCCATTAAAATAAATTGGTGAGAAGGGACAAAGTCTTTCATGTCCTGTCCACGTGAGAACTGACACTCTCTGTATGTGTGTGAATATAGGCGAAAGGTGACACTGTACATCCAGTAGTGTCAGTGTTTCAGACCCTAATATCCCACCAGCAGAGTGTTGTTGAAACTACCCTTTGTGGCACTATTAGAAGTATTTCACAACAAAAAAACAGGATGAACATTTTTGATAAAAAACACACACGCACGCACGCACGCACGCACGCGCGCACGACGCACGCACGCACGCACGCACGCACGCACACACACACACACACACACACAAATGTGTGTGTTGTTTGTCTGAGGTGAGTCTGCTCTTCATGCCCTCTCTAATTATCATTGGAAAGCCAAATAGTGTTTTTTTTTTGTTTTTTTTTGAAAATGTTTTGACATCTTCGGTGACACCAAGGTCATTTCTGCTCTGCTGCACCTGTCATGTAAAGCAGCAGGGAGCCATCTCAGTTGCTTTCAATAAATGACAGCTCAGAAACATATGGCCAAAAACTGGCTTATTAAGAACAATTTTTATATTATAACTTGTTATATTAAAGATGGGTGAGAAAGAAACAAAGACATCAAAGTGTGCAGATTGTATTCCTACCTGCCATCATCTTCTGGGCCTCGTACGGTTCCATATAGCCGTCATTCTCTGTTGTCACTTTCTCCATGGTGGGCTGTATGCCTCCAGCCTGCTCGGCATCGAAAGGGTCCGCATAGTCCTCCAGAATAATAAGCTGTAGGGGAGAAATGAAAGGTGAGGAGCAGTCACAAACAGCTGAAAGGGTAAAAGTATTTTGCCGCTTTGCTGAGCGCTAGTGCAGGCATGAGAGCACAGAGCCTCCTAGAATGACACACAGGACCTAGAAATATGTCCACTGAGGCAGGGCAGATGAAAAGGGGATATACAACAACATGTCAACTCACTATCAGGTATGGTAAGATACTATGGTAAGATACTATGGTAAGATACTATGGTGTCAAAAGTAATGAATAACTTTAAACATATCAATAGAATGGTTAAGAGACTGTAATAGTTTCGTGTTTGTTGTTGAACATCTCTGAACAGAAGCTGTGTGCACAATTTCAATACAAGCTTGATTAAGCCATTGGTTTGGCCATATACTGTAACTGCACTAAAGGATTTTTTAGATAACAGACCAAAAGTATCCCTCACTATGACAAATTACTCTGACAACACTGAAAAAACATTAGAGAACCACAAGAATTCAACTTTCATAGGAGGAACAGTTTGACAGATTTATGCTGTCAAACTGCTGCCACTGAGCAACTTCTAATTGTAGTCTCGTTCTATTGCAGGGCATGTTGCACAGTTAGCAATTAACTGGACTTCCAATAGCCAGAAATACTGTATGTACAATCTTGACAGAACACTTATTGTCACAGATGTTTTTAGATGTGATATCTGTTTCAGCTGAAATACATTTTCTAAAACAAAAGAGACCACACCATATTTTAATGAAGGCTTGTCACTGCAGTTAAAATGGGCTTCACTTCAGACAGCCATGATGATTCTACACAATCAGTACACCTTTAGGCCTAAAATCAAAAACCAACAACTTAACATTTTTTTATATATTTAAAAAAAACTTGCACAAACTGAAAGAGTGAAGTAAGCTTACACCTGCCTGGCACCACCACCAGTGAGTCATGAGGAGCAGGAAGAGATTTATCCGCATTATAAACATGCTCGTCACTCATTGAGCAAATCTGGCAGGGCGAGGCACATCGGAGAATGCCATTCTTCCCCACTCTAAGTCACCACTGGCCTAACCACTGTCCAGAGAATACCCTGCCCGCAATTACCCTCCACATGAAGGCCACCCGCGAGAGGCCGGACACACACACCTGCACAGCTCCCGAGAAAAATCACAAGGGGATTTCTCTGCGGTTAAAAAGTAGCTTGCATTTCATTAGAAAGGAGAAAAAAAACATACCGTATATTGAAAATAAAGAAGAAATAGAAATGTCACACCCAACTACATGCTAATAGGCATGAGTGACATGAGTGACTGTTTTTGCTAAATCTTTAAATGTTCCTTTTCCATCTGTTTTGGGGAAAATAACTACTTTTTGCTACAATGTAATTATGGGCTCTGAATGTTTTGCTTCTATGAATTCATGCAGCAACCCAAAAGCAATCCAAACATTGTCCTAGTTTGCTCCTAAAGCACAAATCACATGAGTTTTCCCTCAGCGTCAAATGCTTTACACAATTTAGGTAAGGGACTTCCTCATCACCTATGCTGCCATAAGCTCAGTCATCAGTAATCAATAACAAAGGATTTAACCAGACATAAAGAAAGTCTAATCTATAACATTTTACTAGTGAGTAAGGATGACATATTTTGGCATCGCAAACCTGGGTGTTTTGGCTTACAACAGGATTTACTTTGGCTTAAATCAGTCCTTCTCAAATAGTGGGGCCGTGGTGCAATGACTTCAGGGAATGTTGCGCTGTAGCAGAATAAAGTGTAATTGCACATCCATTACCGTAGTTAGCAGTGATTCTCTCATTGTCAGAGTGTGTGCAGGGAGTTTTAACACTTGAGTGTCGTCTTTTTTGCACATACACACCTACAGCACAGAGCAGGATATGAAGTGCACTGAAGATACATGTATCCTAAGATGTATCTCTCAAGATACATTATGGAAAAATATTTAATAGGGATAAAAAGAACGGTGGAGGAAACAAAGATGAAGTGTATGTAGCGCTTGGCTTCACTGGGTCTGGTGTGTTTACTGTGTCTAAAAATGTTGGCAGCAGACAGCGTGAAGCCAAATAAATGACAGCGACACTTAAAGACATTACACCCCAATCACGCTGATAAGTTGCTTGAGTTTTTTTCAGTGAAAATGTGCCAAATATTGCCAGGAATCATCCCGCTTTGTGAACACTACTTCAGTAAAGCAGCGACCACTGTTAGCATCATATAAGGCGGGTACCAAACTGCTCAGTGCAAAAAGGAGCAAAGGAGCTGATACTGCCACATTAAACATGGTTTCTGTCTGCTGGATGTCACCACTGCCCCAAACTACAACACAGACATCACCTTTAAAGACGAGGAGGACACAGGAGTGGACCTCCTCATGACACAGGTGAGGCCGAATACAGACGGACACATGCTGCCTTTGTCCCTGGAGTCGCTTCCATCTATCAAGCGATCCATCTGTACATGTTAACATTTTTCAAGTTTAATACAATTTCACATGATTCAAATTCCCAGGCCTCGTATGACTGAACTGTGCTCACAGTGTTAATATGAGTAATGCCATGAGTAAACAAGAGCCCTCACTTGAGCTGTGCACATGGGTTCAGTGGGCTCAGCCTCCTGGCCTCACAGTCTGCTCCCTGTTTGCTGGACGGGTGTTTAATATCTCCAAATTGGTCCAGGGTGCCCTTGCTGTCTCTCCACACTGAAGACACTCGACAGCAGGAGGAGCGTGTGGTTTTGAGGAGAGGGTGCCCTGCCGCCGCCTCAGGACACACCATCTGCCCTCGGCATCCTGGGTGTGTCAGAACCAAAGCCAGTCACACATGTTCGGAGAGCTCAGCCCCTCAGCTCCGCACTGTGCTGCCCCAACACACGTGGGCTAATATGGACTAATATACACTTTGTGGTGTTAGTACACGTGGTTCTGCAACAGTCAGAGGGAGTGTGTCACTTAGGGCTGGGCATTATGCCAAATTAAATCACTGATTTCTTGAAGCAAGATCATGATTTTGATTATGTCACATTTCACAAACAGTTAATTTTTTATATTGCCTTGAAGAGAAACTTATGTCACCCACTTCTTCTAAACGTTCACATTTCACTGTGATTGGTTAAATCCACCTGTCACTCTGGCCAATAAGGTGAGGTAAAAGTCTTAGTCTCAGCATAGAGTCACATCTAAGAAAAAATTTGGACATCAGTTTATATTGCTTTCACCAAAATTACACATCACTAAAATGAGGTCACAATTTGATTTTTATCACCATAACGCCCAGGCCTAGTGTCACTCACTCAATTACTTTAATGTGAGCCCAGATCCCTGGTGGGCCATGTTGTACACCTGCCAAAGCTCCGGCGAGCTTTTGGAGATGCACTGTGGCACAGAGACAGAAGCCGACTTCAAATGAATGTGGAGAGAGCATTAGGCAAGTCTCACCACAGCACCTGCCACAAGACTCACTATACCTGCCTCAAGCAATATAAACTTCAACTGTGCTCCCAAATAAATAGCAATAAATCAATAAACATTATTAGAAATCTTGACCAACACATTTTATTTTACTAAGGCAAAATTCACATTGAAAGTTAACACATGCATCAGTCGATGAAAAACTACAGAAGACTGACGTGTGTGCTTTATGTATCTCACCACCAGGGATTTTAGCCACTGATAACCTACACAGCTGCGTGCTGAGCAGCTCAATTGCATTACAGTTTTCACAAACTGCCGCCTTTCCTTCTGCTCCTGCACTTTTGTTCTTTAGGGTTACAACAACACGTAGATTAAATATGGGGCACTTTTCATCCTTTCACAATTACACATTTTATGGTGTGGGGTTCAACATGTTAGTGTAAACTTGAATTGCAGCAGCTCCTTGAAGTGGCTGAGCCGATAGCTCCAGCTCCTTATCTTGGTCTGCAAACATGCACCTGCTGTTGTGTGTGCACAGTCCAGTCACCTGGAGATAACTTGTACATTTCTAGAAGAACTACACTGGCAGGAAAACATTCCCCGCAGGTTATTTATTTAGGCAAAAATAATGATAGCTTCTGTATGTATATAATGTGGTTACTGTCAGGCACATATTTTATGTGTGGGAAAGTGACAGGAACTCTGCTTAGACGTCACAGAGACCCCTGGTGTGGACTGGGCTCTTGGGTTCTGTATCTCTTAACTAGATTAAGCAGCAGTA
>JACN01021329.1:0-15994 GCA_000787155.1 Scartelaos histophorus | reverse complement strand
GCTGCTCAATAAATACATTTAGATATTCCATAAGCCTAATTACTGAAGATGCTCCTTTATATTAACCCTGACATTTTAAAATCAAAATGTATGGCCTTTTTTTTTTTTACTTCACAAACACACTAATTAGAATTATTATACGTTTTTAAGAGGTCACGTACACAACTTATTTCGTTATTGGATTTTCATTAACTACATTATTACTGAATATGCTGTTTTTCTATGTGCGTCCATCACAAATGCAATCCTCTGTCAACTGTCCTCAGACTAAACAAACAAACAAAATAAGTCTTATTTTGGTTATTCCTGAAACTCAGACGAAAAAAATACCATTTTCGTTTTGCTCAAAATGTGTTGATGCTTTGCCTTGATGGGGTTGTACTACATGTTTCTCTAATGGTGGAATGTTTAGGAGTTACCATGGTGACACATTGCACATCAAAAAAGGTTTAAGATTGTCTGAAATATCAAGAAAAACACAAAATAGATTTTAATAACAGGTTTTCAGCAGTTTGTAATCAATATGAGCGTTCATGGTCCTGTTTAGTGAACTTATGGCTGAAATTTTACAGAGAGAGATTTGTTGAACAGCACAAATCAGCTCTCAGCCTTTGTAGTTCCAGCTAGTCAGGTGTTTGTGGTCAGATTGCCTTAAAACAGGGGTGGGCAAACTAAGGCCCGGGGGCCATATGCGGCCCGTTGATCTTTTTAATGCGGCCCACCAAATTGAAAGTCGACTTTTGGCACCAGGGACGCACAGGACCAGTAGATCTGCATCTCCTACTGTTTTTGAAATAAAGACAGTCAGGAGGAGCGTGATGATGAGAACATCCTGAAGGATAACAGAACTTTCACTGCTTTAAAATAGTACCTGTTAGTTTTGGGTTTTTAAAACCCTGTCTGGCCTGCAAGTCAAAAAGTTTGCTCGCCCCTGCCTTAAAACAAAGCTCACATTAAAGTCTAATAAAGCCTCACACAAATGACATAAGCTGCTAAGTAACAATATGAAGACGGCCACTTATGCCACAGGACAAATTGGTATTTGATAATGATATTTCCATTGACCCGGGGTTGCCTTTGTTGACTTTTTTTTTTTTCTACAAATTGTAAAACAAAAACCTGGGAATAAAACAAATGCAATGTGGTCCTGTGAGGACAGATGTCTGCATGTGAACTTTAAAAAGTGCACTCTCACAGACACAGCGATAACTCCTGATGCCCCGGAGATTACAGGCTGAAAAACTCCACTTGTCTGTAACGCCAGATCCTATTGTGAGAGTTTTGCAGTAACCTGGAAGCAAGTTATTCTTTGTGGAAAGGATAAAACATAAAACAAGATCAGTATATTATATTATTATTTTTAAAATTATTATTGATTATTGAGCTAGGATTATATTTGCTCTTGTGTTTGTGTTATTTACAACATAACATTATCCATAACATAAGATTTTTATCAGTTTTTCACAGACTTAGATATTATATATTTTACAAATTTGACTCAAAAACATACCTGGAGTTGTGTTTTGTTTCATTCACACATGTTTGACATAAAAAAGTGGTATTTTTCAAGTTAACAAATACTTTTACTTTTTGTCCAGGAGAGATTGACCAAGTTAACAAATACTTTTACTTTTTGTCCAGGAGAGATTGACATTTCCAGGGCTGAAATAATCCAAATAATGCTCGTGAAGGTTTATGGACTTTAAAAACACAGTGGAGCACTTCCTGTATCCCCACATAACATCAGAAAGTGGAGTGTTTTCTGTTTGAGAGAAGAACACCGCAGGGTTTTTGTGTTAAACATGTGTGAATGAAACAAAACACTACTCCAGGGATTTTTATGATGAGGAAACATTATAACAAAACATTTTCTAGATGTGTTTGAAGTGATTTACATATTAACCTGCAGTAATATTTTACACTGTCAAATGCTACATGCCCATCCGGGATAAGACTTACCTTTAGTTGTCAATTATCTACAGTAAAAATCTGGATAGAGCAGGTTTACAATCTTAGAAAGTGCTCATTTTTCTGGTTAAATCTATGCTCCTGTCACCTCGTGTCCATGCCCGATCCAGATAATGGCCCAGTTTCTCCCACAAAGTTTCCCTGTGCTGCCTGCCTCTTGGCCTGTTAAAAATACTGTAACCGCTCACAAACTGTGGGCGTCTCGGGAGCAGTAAGTTCAACATTTTTCGTGTTAAATACAGATTGTAACTTTAGGGTCAGGCGCAGGACCAGCCAATTCAGACTGAAAGAGTCGTGAAATTTATACTTTATCAAAAATACTTACCTGGTAAAAAGTGATCACATATCCGTAGCTTTTAGAGTGCTGAAAATTTTTGACTGTTGGTGAACATTTTTATATAATCCTTTTTGACTTTCAATGCAATATTCTTCGACCAACAGGTTCTTTTAAATGTAACAGTCATCCTCACTGCCCCAATATATGTCAGACCAAGTCATTTCTGGACCATCATTCACAAAAAGAATATACAATTAAACATTTTATTAATTGTAAAACAACATTTATAATTGACAGACTTGTTTGTCCTGCCTGTAAGGTCTTCTACATTGGGATGACCAAGAGGCGCCTGCAAGACCGTTTGGTCCACTACCCAATATTGATTCTTGCTAGCTTTAAAACATGTTACCTCATCAAAAACGTACCTGGAGTTACATTTTCAATCACAAATATTCACACGTATATCTGCAAAGCTTAAAATGCTCTATTGCACCAGTAGTTTTCAGGTTAACAACTACTTTTTGTCTTCTGTTCTGTAGAGAAATTACTGAAATTATCCAACGGACTCTAGTGAAGGTGCATGGAGTTTAAATACGCAACGGAGCACTTCCTGTATTTCCACATGACGTCACAGAACAGAGTGTTTTCTGTTTGAGAGAAGAAAACAGCTTAAATATGCAGGATTTGTGTCTTAAATATGCAACTTAAACAAGACATTCCAGGTATCCACATGGTTCTAATACTGCCCTCTTGTGGAGAGTCTCAGGTAGTGCCCACAGGTGAGTCTCCACACCTTCTCTTCCAGCTGGAGCCGCCCTATTGGTGGATTTCTTGTATTTAACTCACATGGTTCACTCAGTATTCTGTTTGTCCCCTGAGGAAAGCCAGAGGCTGAAACGCGTCGGGACTTTTAAACTTGTCCATTTTGACATGCCATAAATTAATAAAGGCATTTTATTTCAACCGGTGAGTGCCTTGGATTTTTTGCATCTTTAAACTGACTTCCCTTCCCCAAAGACACCACTGTGTTTTTTTTACTGTTTATTATCCTCTGGAGGTCCAGGAAGCTCTCCTTTTTGAAACTTTTTTAGTTATTAGTGCTTCTTTAATTAGTTTCTTACAAATTCCCTGTGTTTCTTTCGCGTTAAGGCCAAATTGAGATGTTGGTGACGTGTACTGGAGATGTTTTCTTGCTGTACATCCTGGAGGTATGACACGGCATAAGTAGTGTATAATTTCTGTGCTCTGGATCTGTTCTCGTTGGCTGTCCCTTTTCCCCTCCCCGCTGTGCTCGGCTCTTTTGCCTCATATAAACCCGGTCGGGGGTAGCGGGTGGCGCGGTGTGGTCTGTGCTCGGCGTGCTGCGCTTCCTGGTTTGAAGTGGAGATGAGCCGGAGATCTGTCTCTGCATGGAGCCCACTGTTCTCCTTACCACTCCCAACGATAGGAAAATGTAGGGCGGTTTAGGCATAAGTCTGCTTCATACCTCCTGTCTTTAAAGCTTTGTCCCACTTTGAGAATCATAATATGTGGCACAGTGAGAAAATATATGGTTTTGTTAGTTTTCATAACATGGGCAAAGTGAATAGCACAATAACCTGCTGTAGTGCTGTTCAATAAAGATGTTTTTTTCTCTGGTTCTTCACCTGCTTGTCTCTGTGGACATGTTATTGCTTTGATTTGCAATGAATCATAGTTATTGTCTTTTAAACATGGGCGCGTGATGTCCCTGTTTCTACTGCTGTTTTACGAATTCATTTCCAAAAAGATAAATGAACTTAACTGATTTAATTGAATTTAATTGAGCATCCTGGCAAGAATAGCATCACCATGGAGACAAGCAGGTTGATTATAGTTTATCCCAAACAGTAGTTTAGTTTTGATTCTTAGTTTATTCTAACTTTATATTATATTTTTGGGCCTTGTCTTTATATTTCCGTTCTCATACACTGACCACTGTACAGAGCCTAGAGATACTTTGCACCGTACATTACACTGGGGCTGTTCTAAATGTATCTTTGCCACAAACATTGTCAAAAACGTTCTAAGATTGTCTGAAAAGGGATGAATTTATGGATGTATAATGGATTTATACAGCACATTTTCAGGAGCAGGTGATCAATAAGGTCATGGTCTTTTTTAGGAATTTGATTTTCAACAAAAAGATGAGAGTGGAAAACTGAAACTGTCAGCTAATGGTAGCTAGATTGTGATTTTAGTTTGCTTCTTGTCGTAGTTCAAGCTAAATCAGTTGTTTATGGTGTCATGTGTTAAAATAAAGATCAGATCGAAGTCTAATTTGAGTAACAGAGCAGTTCCTACAGTTAGCATCACACTCCCAGGGAATGTTGATGACATCAGCTGCAACGTATTCATATTATATTATTAAATTCAATTATATTTTTACTTGTATACTTCAAACTTCTGTGTTATTTGTGCTTCTAAAGGTATGACTTTGATACCCACATGAGGGAGTTTTGAGAATACGTTAAAACACAGGGCTCGTTTTAAAAAAGACACTTTGAATCGCTGGGAAACCACATAAACCCTGAAGTCGACATGAGTCTAAATATCAGTGTGTTTGTACCTGCTGTTTATCCAGAGTGCAGTCAATACTCGGCTCTCACACTTTATGGTAAGAATAATAAATGCCACAGACGAACTATGGGCCTTTTCATAACGTCTGAAGGCTTTAAACAAAAATACCGACTGCAGAGCTCACCGGGCTGCCTCTACGCCGCACTGTTTCTGCTGCTCGCTGAAAAACCAAGATTTCAAATAGAATTACATTTATGTTATATAACTATGTAAAATCCTTTGTTTTGACTGTTTGCAGAGGGAAACAAAGGCCTCGGGTAAAGCAGTCCGACATTATTCTGGTGATAGGGGTAAATCTGCTTTTCCGCAGACGCTTCGTTCTGTGAGACGTACTGTTCTTGTCAGGTTGGTTTGACACAGTTTACTGCAGGTACCTCCTCCAATAATACTGCATTTCCACTGGTCTTCAGCTGCAAGGGAATACATGTACACCCTTGCCACGAGTGTACCACGTATTGATACTGTGCACTTACGCTGGCACTGTTATACATGTCTTTTGCACATGCATTTTTTGACAATATCCAATTCAATCCACTATTTATATAGCACATTTCATAAACAACAGTTTCCAAAGTGCTGCACAAATACAAACTAAAAGCAACAATAATAATAGAATAATAACATAAATACTCATTAAACACAAATATTACAATACAGACTAAAAGCAACAATAATAATATAATAAAATAAATACTCATTAAACACAGATTAAAACATATTAGTCCTAAAACAATAAACCAGTAAAATCAAATAAGAGCAAAGCCATAAGATAGCAATAAATAAATAAAAACCCATAAAATACATAAAAAATAAATAAATAAATGACACGGAGGACCACACAACTCATGCGGTGTTAAAAGCCAGAGAATAAAAGTGAGTCTTAAGACGAGACTTAAAACACAGACAATATACACATTAGCGAACACTGTCAGAAAAGTTTTGAGGTGTGTTCACGGTCCCGTTTAATAATAATAATAATAATTCCTTGCATTTATATAGCGCCTTTCAAGACAACCAAAGCGCTTTACAATTCATTTTTTTTTTTTTTTCTTTCACTCCACACTCAGTGGTGATAAGCTGCTATTGCAGCCACAGCTGCCCTGGGGCAGACTGACGGAAGCGAGGCTGCCAATCTGCGCCATCGGCCCCTCCGACCACCACCATCATTCACGCACACACCACTTCCATACTAGGCAATGTAGGTGAAGTGCCTTGCCTAAGGACACAACAACAGTTTTTACCACTGGCGCCCCACTGTGGCACCTGGAATTCCCAGTGGTCTCCCATCCAAGTACTAATCAGGCCCGGCCCTGCTGAGCTTCTGAGATCTGACGAGATCAGGCTTTGCCAGGCCGGTATGGCCGGTTTGGGTGTTTAATTTTCAAGAAAAGGGTGAGATGGACTTGTTTCACAGCACAAATGATTTCAACCGTTGTAGCTCCATCTAAATGAGACTGTGAGCTGCAGACATAGCAGTGTCTACAGTTAGCATCACACCCGCTGAGAATGTTAAGGACATCAGCTGCAAAGTATCAATAGGCCTGTCACGAGAACAGATTTTGAAGCACAATATATTGCTACAGAGATATACAGTGATAAATGATACAATAACCTAAAAGCAAGATAATATGCAGTATCATTAAAAAGGCATTAGGAACAATAAATAAAAAAGCAATAATCAGCTGTAGAATTTAAGTTCTTAAATGTTGAATTATATATTTTTTTGTATTCCACCAAAAATAACTAAAATTGTAAAAATAAAATTGAAACTGTGCACACAATCCCCAAAATATACTGATTGAGCTATTATATATTGAACGATATTGAAAATAATTAATTATCATGATAGGCCTAACCACACAGTATAGTGGAGATGAGACATATTAGTATAAAAATGTTATTAGATATAACCCAAAGTGACTATTTTGTGCAAAACTCCAGTCTGAAGTAAAGCTGGAGGTTTGTTCCATTGGGTCTGGTTTGGGGAGAATGTAAGTTCACAGTCCACAGAGAAAGGTTGTCCGTGTCAAACTTCTCAAACTATTGTAAAGCTGAAATCTAAAAAAAATCAGCAAATGAAGTTGTCATGTTGGTCCTGTTTCTTTCGTAGCCTTCAGAAGTTGCAGAAATCATATTTTTTTCTCATATGTAATCAACATCGAGCATTCCAACGTGCTTGAACATAATCAGACTATTCACTTCCCTGCACATTATAATCCATATTTAAGAGTATCTGTTCTGTAAAGTGGTTTAGTGGAATGTGACCTCCCTTACTTTATGATTTCAGAGCATCCTAATTATTCACCGCGATTGAATTTTGCTGTAAACTCAACAACAGCTCACATACTTGGACATGAAATACTTTGTAAATGGATGCAGACAATATAGAGCTAACTAATTTTGACCTCAACAGCTGCTTATACAATTAGACCTATAGCAAAGAGAAATGAGCTCAGATGCATGAAGTAAACCAGGTCTTGAGGCTCAGTTGGAAGTGACTGGTCAAGCTGGACGCCGTGTGAAGGAGGGAGGCAGCCTGGTAACGAGTAAAGGGCCGTTGGGGAGTGAGCTGACTGGATTCAGAAAAGGAGAATTAGTGTGGAGAGAGCGGTAACAGCCACACAGCAGGTTAGTGGACAAGGTAGTGGTTTTAACAAGGCAACTCTCACCAAAGACGAGCTGCCAGGGCTCATGGAAGAGAAGAGGGAGGAAGCCAGAACCAGACTCAAGAACAACGGTGAAGACCACAGGAGACAAAATATATCTTGTTGAAATATTTTTTGTTAGTAATAGGTAACATTTTTTGATGTTTTTAAGTTAAGTCTGTCACTGATTTATTTTAAAAATAAATCATTGTATTTTTCTGTATTGTACACTTATTTGAAACATTTGAACATGTGTTGGGGATGTAAATAAACCAGAATGTCTGGCAGATTCTGAACCAAATCACTTTGTAGTTTTATACAGTATCTGAATTAATTTGTTTTTTTCAAGTGTTTTCTTCTAATGGTCGGGTGAATCCTGGGTTTTGCTGGACCCAAGGCTGTATGTGTGTCTTTAAGCTAAGGAGCTGTCCTCTCACATGTAGAAAGAAGCTACGTCCGGCTACATCTGAGGGGCTTGTGCTTTGTGTAGAAGGGTGTAGAAGGGCCTAAAGCCTACGCTTTGGGCATAATGTTTAAGTACACTCATTAAAATACAATAAATGATGTCATAACAGCTTGACATTAACATTACAATCTAGTATTTCTAATAGACAAACCTCTCAGAGTTGCAAAAAAGGTGAATTTTACCACTTTTACAGATTTATATCTGAGCTTTACTCACTGTTGCCATGGTTACATGTTTATGAAGTAGCCTTTTTTTAAGTAGTTTATTTTTATTTATTTATTTATTTATTTATTTTACTTGATTGTTCCCTATGATAGAAATGTATCTTAGGACAGGGGATAATGTGCTTTAACACCAAGACAGGACAATACAGCAGCATGAGCATCATACAAACATCCCCCATAACACATAAACACATAAGAGACCAGCTCTGACCATGATGCGCCAGTTTCATAAGAACATCAAAACTTTGTTCTTGCATCCTGGGCTGGAGCTGGCCAAACAAAATGACTTCATTTTGTTTGGCCAGCTCCTGTTTGACAGTTCTTGTGTCGTGTTCTTGACACTTCAGATGAGCAGGACTTTGTTTGGCAGTTCGGCAGCGCTGCCCGACGTCTTTGCTCTGATTGGTTATTTATGTGGGGGTGGTTTATCTGCTGGAGCCAATGGGCGCGTGAGACCCGACAGCTGCTTCCTTGCCGGTGTGGACCAAGAAAAAAAGAAAGTGTGGTTTTGAGTCATAGCTGGCGGAAATGGTGAGAAAATACAAACCTCTATATGACACAACCCTCAGTGACGTTAAAGAAATTTATGAAGGGAGATCGCCGACATTTTAGGCTCGGATAAAAATCTGTGTAGAAAAGTCTGGTGTAATCTCCCTGACAAATTTGCGAAAACCAAAAGGTAGGTCAGGCTGCAGTGGCTGGACATCATCAAATACAAGGAAAGGTCCACCAATGTGGCTCCTCTTCCATGTCAAACAGCTTTAAGCTATTAACACTTAACTAATAGACCAATGTGAGATGTGTGTGAATGAAAGGGGGCGTCATTTTTGGAAGTATGAAATGTTAGAGCCCAAACAAACTTTATTCTTGTTCTTATCGCCTCAAGAAGTTTTATAACCAGGAAACTACTTCTAATTTATTGTCTTAATTGTCTGCAGTATTTTCACTTCATTGAAGTATCCACACTACAGACCTGGAGTCAAAAAAGAGCTAGACTTGTTTGGGAGATAATGCCTCATGTAGCTGCTCAGGATGTCTCAAACTCCAGCTGAAACACTGTTAAATAAATCTCTCAAGTGTAAGTAAATGAAGATTGAGAAGCACCATTTCTTTAAATGTAATTGAGTGTGTAAATGTAACTACTCCCCACCACTGTTCATTGGAGAGTAAAGTATCCGAGTATCTGAGCCATGCTGGTTGTTGCTATGGTTACGTGTTTATTAAGCCTTACCAAGCCAAGAATGTCTTTCACTAACTAAAAAAGCCAAGAAAATTCATCAAATTTCCCCACTGAAGTGTTGAAAAGGGCAGCAGCCTCCTTCATTTCCAACATAGTCACAATGTGGATGTGGTTCATGATGAAGACCTATGATTCCAAGATCCACTTGGATTTAATCTTCTTTTTTCAACAGTAAAATGCACTTTGACCTGTGACAGGACCATCAGCAGGTGCACGGCTGCTCCTCAGGTGCAGGGTTATTGTGAATGAGAGTGGACAGATGGACATACTGTAATATAATGATGCTTTTGTACCTAGACTGTGCTTGTGAGGTCGGTTAAAAGAGAAAGTCATTAGCTCTGATCATTGATGGGCATTTTTCCAACCGATTCTTCTCCGACAGAAAAGTGAGTTGAGTCCAGAGCATGTTAATTAAACAAGCAAATGGGGTCAGTGAATGTCTGCCCCGATTTTCTGCTACAAAACTCAACATTTTCATCAGTACGTTTGATCTGTATTAATGCACATTTGGGTTAAACTTTAATGGACAGCATGACGGAACTTAGACAAACTTTATTTATCCTCAAGGGAAATGATTTGGACACAGTAGCTCAGTGACCACAATATATTATAATAACAAATGGAAAAAATAGAAATGGTGATTATAAATTCAAATTAAGTAGCAAAAGCAAGAGACTGTGTTAGGCATAATTGAGACTTATTTTGTTGCTGTTCTTGTTTTTCTAAAATTGTTCTGCAAGTTGAAAGATAAATTTTGTAAATGCAAGATTGATATTGATCAGTTAATCCTGTTCCCTCACTCCAACCAACTGGAGACTGAGAGTCCTCCCTCCTGGGAAATACATTCACAGTCTCATTAACGGGAGATCTTTGGCCAAGGGAACAGGGCGCAAATAAACTTTATGCCAATTCCAAATTAATCAATTATATATTTATGTATTTATTTATGTATGTTTTTATATATTTATGTATTAATGTATTTATTTATTTATTTATTTAGTTGCAGACAATGTAGATAGTTTTCTCCCAAAAATAATATTGCTATTACTTTTTTAGAAGAAGTGAATTGTCCCTGTAAGAAGCAGTATATTTGTATGGATGTATTTCATTGTTGAAAAAGAGCTAAAATTTAACACTACATATGATCTTATTGCTCTTTTTTTTCTGGTTGACTTTCCATTGCTTCAGTTCCAAGACTTTTACAATGAGCTGTTGGCAGTTGCCTCCAGCAGGTTTGACCTCACATCTGCTCCACCCTGCACCACGTCCACATCCACTAGTCTGAGCACTGGCACCCGGCTCATTCAACAACATGCTCTAGTCCCTAGTCTCAACCCTGTACCCGGCCTGCCGTACCCAGCCTGCCGTACCCAGCCTGCCATACCCGCCCTGCCGTACCCGGCCTGCTGTAGGAGCATTGCAGCATGGCATAAGCTGCTCCATGGGACTGGCTGCTCCGCCCTCGGCCATGGAGAAAAAATGAGTTAGCTCTTTGGAAAGTCTCCAAGCTCAAAAATGAAAACGATAAGCAGCAAATAATAGGAGGGGGGAGTTGTTTGGAGCAGGCTGTGCCCAGTGAGCCTCAAACAAAACAGATGCAGTGGCAGACTTTACATGCGACAGTCACTGATGCAAAAACACTGTTTTTATCTTCTTGGGGACTTACAAGTCTCACTGCAAAACGGACTACATGGACAAATGGTTATTGTTTAAATATTTGTGAGAAATGACTGATGAATCAGAGTACTGAGATCTCTATGTGTACAGGTAGTGTCAGATTCAGGTAGAAGTACAAAGTACTGGTCTAAAACATATTTAAAGGAAGAGTTAAAACATTCTGGGAGACTACTATTAGAGTAAAAGAAAAAGAAAATGTTATACTGTCAAGAAAAAGCTGTGGACAGAGTAACCACAATTTTTACTCTAGTAAAGATACTATTACACAGTAAAATATATTTATCAAGAGTTATTGTGTGTGAGAAGTATTTCTTTCAATACTAAATATATCTTTAATTTTGCTGTTTGCTGTGGAAATTGATTATTAGAAGATAAAGATTATCCAAAAGCATGTTAAAAATAGTTCCTGTATAAAATATGTCCTTGTTTGCTTTTATTATCTTAAATCTTAATCATGTAGAAAAAGACAAAGGATAAAAGAGATACCCTAGAAACCCAAAGCCCTGTATAAAAAAGTGCTGATTAGTTCAGCTGTTAAAAAAACTTCAGTTTTTGCACAGTGCTCAGAGCTTCCAAGAGTCTGCATGTTCCATAATACATGTCCATTATACGCATTGATGGAAGCTTTTACATTTGTCCCTTTCGCTCAGACACCACCTCTTTCCTGAAAAGGCCTCCAGCAACAATAAGTGGCGTGCTACATTAGCCGAGCTGCATTATGATGTTGTTTTGAATAAATCAGATTGCCTCGGTGGTTCGCATGAGCACACGGGCAAACACCAAGTGCTACTGAGGATGTGCCGCATGATGACGGAATAAAGGGAAATGGTCCCAAGAAAAAGGAAGAGTAACAGCTGCTGTTAAATCTGTCCCTCTTTGTTCAAGGGGAACGATTCCAAAGGTCGAAACGAACCTACAAGCAAGTCTCTAAAGCTTTTGGAATAAGTTAAAATATTTACTGACTTTGTAATTCAGTTGTTAAGAATAAACTAGTAGAGTTCAGTATTTCTCCAGTTCAGCTGGAAGGCAGTAGTTCAGTGTGAGGCCAACTTAAGAGTTTAGACATGTCCTTACAATAGTACTGCTCATTCTTTCTAGGTTTTTAAAGGCGCACTGAGTAACTTTTATGGTCTATCACCTGCTTGTCCCCCTTGAGATGACATTTCTTTGAATATAGCATTAAACATTAATTTAGCATTTATTTCATTATGAACCTTTAATAGAAAAACATGAATTCTTGGTGTTTCTGGGGTTGCCAGATCTGACCTGCAACTTGGCCTGTTCTCTATGAAGATACATTTATGCAGTTCTGTACTACAACATTACAGGCCAAATACAAACAAGTGGAGCCTCTAGCAGTAAAGTTACACATGATGTGTGCTGGTACGCAGGGGATGTTAGTAAGTAAACTAAAAATGGTGAGAAGAAGCAGCCAGAATTTTGAAGTGTCTTTATCAGTGACTGTAGTAGTAAATTATATCTGTCAATGTCTTTTTACTGTGTTGTCACTTTTCAGTCTTGCACCTCCTTAAATATGTCTCCTAATGCTCCTAATCAAATACAAAATAAACTGCCGAAGTCCCAAACGTCTTTAGCGATATTTATTTGGAATCATACAGTTCTCAAAATAACGCAAACTTAAATTGGGGCACTGATTTCCTCTCAGATTGCCAAGTTTAAGTTCCAGCTCCCAACTCAATATGTGACATTAGCATACGAGACGCATAAACCGCTTATGCGAAGTGTCTGAGCCAAAATGAGATGGAAATCACAAGAACAACATTTCCCTTCTTTATTGGTGAAAATGTAAGGTATAAAACGTGATCCAACAGCATTTTGGGTTAAAATATATTCACAAACCCAGTGTTTACATAACAAGAGTTTTCTTCTCAATCGCTCAATCCTGCGTGAGGAATGACACGACTATTTTAAAGTGTTTTTGCAGCGTAGTATCCGGATAAAGCAGCAAGTGTGGATTAATGGCTAATTTCATCTCTCTTAGCAGCAGCCACATTGAGAGAGACTGTCTTTATTTACACAGACAGGTGCACATTATTATACAATTGGTCTTTAATGAGTGCGCCGTGTTTGTGAGATCTGTCTGAGCTGGGGGCCTGTCTTCATTCATTTTAGTCGAAGCGCCTGGGGAGATAGCGCATCAATATTCATGCTACGATGATTGCGCGAAACAGCCGAAGATACGAGTGTGTAGCGCCGAGCACAAATGTCAAATGTAAACATGCAGAGTGAGAGTTATTAAACCCATATGACATTTTCTATTAGATTAATGTTCTGGACTCGTCTCTTTGACCTGAGTTTTAAAACCACTTTTAATAAGAGCCCTCCAACTATCCTCGTTACACTTGAGAAGACGCATTAATGGGATGGGCCCAGATTTTGATTTTATTTTGTCATTGGGAGATATGTGGCGAGTGCCAGCAAACTGCGCTGTCAAGAGACTCAACCACTCTTATGGAGAAATGATTATGATCGACCCGGTGAAGACTTACAGGTAATTTAAAGACCCGAGAAAGCTGTGATTTAGAAAGACTCTTTAAATTAGAGGGTCATTTCCAGATCTTCAACTTTTTAAACAATAGAAATATATAAGACGGTTACGGCCCCAGGCCTTCAGTTTGTGTTTTTGTGTGTTTTGCTGCCATTTTGTTCCTGCTGCCTGAGCTCTGGTCCCTGATTGGTGGAGCACCTCTGCACCTGGCCCCGCCTCCAGCCTCCTCCCCCTATTTAAGAAGATCACAGCTCCTGTTCAGGGCTGTGGCCTTTGTGGCCAGTGCCAATGTGTCTCATTTGTGTCAGTCACTTTGTCTTTGTGTTAGTGTGTGAATTTTGTGTGTTGAGACACTCAGTTTTGGTTTAGTTCGTTCTGTTTTGTGCCTTTTGATTTGGTCACTCGATTCTGTTTGTGGGTTTGTGGTTTCCTTTGGGACATTCGTGATTTTGGTTTATTCTTGTGTCCCTTAGTTAATCACTCGTTTTGTGAACCCACGTGACCCGTTTTAGCACAAAACTTGTTTTATGTTAAACCTGTTGTGTTGTTTCTTAACTTTGTTTAGTTATGGACATATTTTACCATGTTTTGTTAAGTTAAACCTTTTACACACCTGTTAATTAAACCTTATTTATTTATTCCTTTTTCCATCTTGGTGTTTTTTTGTTACTTCCCTCACCCTAGCCGAGCTGGGTCGTAACAAAGACAGAAGAAATATATGAATTTGCAGAAGTTCTGTGGTGACTCTTCAGTGTATCAAAGATGGACAGGAGCTAGAGTACAGGAGATTAACTGCAAATGTTGTGCAAATCTGCTCCTGAACACTGACAAGACCAAGGAACTGGTGATTGACTTTAGAAGGTAGAGGACACCAGTGGAAGTGGGGCCTGTCCCAGTCCAGGGCCATGATGTGGAAATAGTGACTGCTACAAGTACAGCTGGAGGGACAACTTAATGCTGTGTATAAGGTGAGCAGGAGTAGAAAAAGCTCATGTCTTTCAATGTGTGCGTCAAGTTACTGGAGATCTTCTACCAGTCTGTGGTGGCCAGCGCTCTGGACTTTGCTGTGGTCACCGGGAAAAGGGACACTGGGCGGGCTGACAAACTGATCCGTAAAGCTGGTGACGTGATCGGCCGTGAGCTGGAGACATTTGTCATTAGGGACACGAGGACACTGGACAAACTCATTTTCATCATGGACACTCCTGCTCCCTAATATAGAGGGATAGAGCTCATTCTCATTGGGTGGACAATGTGTAATGTCATAAAGCACAGGAGTACAGAGAAGAAGAAAAGGAAAATGCCTGATCAAAAACATGGAAAAAGAAAAACCATGAAAAAAAAACCTCTAAAAAACTCAGACCTCACAGGCATCCAAGTACAGCACTCCCCTAATACCAATCGTGCTCTTTGAAGGATGCACTGGCTTAAAGTGCGGAAATACCACTGGAACTTACTAAAGATGCAAACGTAAGCAAAGATTTCCGTGTGGATTTGTGCGTCTTTGTGCTCCTCTCGGTTGATGTGTGCGGATGAGTGATTCCCAAAGTAGCTGAGGTGGTATTGATTTTGCGCAGATAACAAGGATAAGAGTATATCTGAGAGGGAGGCTGTTGGGACTGAGCGCAGACTCTTTGAGGGGATGGAGACTGAATGCCAACTGAACCAGCATCAGTTTTGCCACAAGCTAAAAGGCCTGTTTGTATTTCAGACGTGTTTTATCTGGATATTTAAACACCAGACACAGCGGGGCCTTTTGAAAGTGAAAAAAAGCACTGTTATTTTAGGTGGAGGCAATTTTGAACAGAACAAAGTAAACTGAAGTAAAATCAATTTTCGCTAAGTATAGTACTTGGTCACAATGTAGGACCACTGCACGCTGTCTGTAGTTAATAATAAGGTTTGGTTTTTATGGGCAGACTAATGCATTTCAATGACGT
This sequence comes from Scartelaos histophorus, assembly GCA_000787155.1. NCBI lineage: Eukaryota > Metazoa > Chordata > Actinopteri > Gobiiformes > Gobiidae > Scartelaos > Scartelaos histophorus. The sequence continues at coordinate 450 of JACN01021329.1, read as the reverse complement.
AACGAAGGAGCTCATCGGTCGTCATTTTGAACAAAGTCAAGATTCCACCTCAGATTGAAAGAGTTTAGTGATTTTCTCACTTTCTTCACTTTGCTATTTTGTTTTTCCTTTATTTATTGTTAGGTTTAAACCAAGCCAGAGAACACAGAGGTTATATGAGCACACAGACATTTCTAACATATGATTATAGGAAAAATGGGATAAAATACATAATTATTCTAACATTTATCCTTCATAAGCAGCTCTATATGTCTTGTGTGTTTGGTGGTATTTAGTGGTGACTGATTCTTCCTTGTTAGTATTGATTCCAGGCAAATGAACTGGAGAGTTTGACCAGTCAAAGTGACCACATATAGCCTGACCCCCTTACAGCAAAACACAATAAAGGCAAGGCAAAGGCAATAGCACAATTTGACCACAAAGTTTATTATTTAATTTTATTTATTATTA
>KN487474.1:1842-18517 GCA_000787155.1 Scartelaos histophorus | reverse complement strand
GGCAGAGAAAGAGGATAGACATATAGGAGAGAGATAAAGAGAGATACAGAGATAAAGAGAAGGAGAGAGAAGAGAGAGGGGCTGAGAATAGAGAAAAGAAGACAAACGGATCAAGAGGGAGGCAGAGAGAGAGAGAATAGATATATAAGGAAAGAAAGAGAGGGAGAAAGAGGGAGAGGGACAGAGAAAAGAGAGAGAGAAAGAGAGAGGGAGGGAGGCAGAGAGAGAGAATAAACATATAGAGAGAGAAAGAAAAGGAGAGAGAAGAGAGAGCGACAGAGAATAGAGAAAAGAAGACAAAGACAGAAAACGGGAGAGAGGGAGGGAGAGAGAGAGAAAAGTGAGAGAGAAAGAGAGTGAGGGAGGGAGACAAAGAGAAGAGAAAGTGAGGGAGGGGGAGAAAGAGAGAGAGAGGGAGCGACAGAAAGGGAGGAGGATAGAGAGAGGGAGAAAGAAGGAAACAGGAAGAGAGAGAGAAAGAAAGAGAGACAGGAAGAGATAGAGAGATGGATAGAGAGAGCGACAGAGCAAGAGGTGAACGAAAGTCAAGGTGAATTCTTCAAACAGAGACAGACTCGACATGATGAGAATAATTAAAAACGCAAGGGCAACGCAAGTACCGTGACAACGAACGGAAAAAAAAGAGAGGGAGACAGATAGTAAAATGGCGAATAAATACATATCTTTGCATGCAGTACCAACCTTGAGGCAAGACTGCGTGGAGCGGCAGACAGCGTTGTATTGTGCAGATTAAAGAAAGATAGGAGAAAAAAAAGAGAAAGAGAAGAGGTGAGATAGGAGACAGCAGTGCAACGCCAGGTTAGGCAGCTTCAGCAGTCTTCAAACACAACAGAATATAGAGGAGACAAGTGGAGTTATTTTATTATTTAGTCAAATACAGGCACCAGCGAGCAACATGCACACAGTTAGGGACAAAGACAGTCAGCAAACACAAACTTTGAGCTCTTAACGTGGCTGTACTCAATAATTCAATCAATAAATAGAAAAGAAGTGTCCTGTTAGCATGCTAGTGAAGTGGATAGCATGTAAAACCATTTAATATAGAACTGGTGCACTTTGAGCTTTTCATGGTGGGCTTTAAGGGTGAATTGTGTAACTTTTCTGGTGGCCGGTCCCTGTTCAGTGTAGATGTTATTACTTTGGCTGGAATGTTGCACAGTATGGCATTAAAGCTGAAGCTTTATGGAGGTACAGGTCACATCTCTGGAGAGGCAACTCCGATCACAGTCAGAATGTATGGCATTAAACGTGAAGCTTTATGGAGGAACAGGTCACATTTCTGGAGAGGCAACTCCGCTCACAGTCAGAATGTCTTTTTCTAGTTCTTTTAGAGCTATAAAATCACAACGCTAGCTTAAAAAATTGCATATAATTAAATGTAATAATATACGATAGAGAAATGTATTGTCATACTGTAGAACATTCCAGGCAAATGAATAACATCTCCACACAGAAAAGGACCCGCCACCAGAAAAGTTACACAAGTGCACCATGAAAAGCTCAAAGTGCACAAGACACAAGCAGGTGATCCAACCAAAAAGTTACATAGTTCACCTTTTTGCGTGTGTTTTCCTAATGTGTTTTTTAACGATAAATGTAAAAAAAAAAATCGAATCTAATGTAACTAGTTATATTTTTCACATAAAATTCGATACACCGCCTTTAAAGTAACCATCTGTAATTAGACTGACCGACCCAGCCCTGGTTATTTTCACATATCACCACTAGATATCAAATAAAATTACAGATGGGAGCTTTAATGCAACATATTTTTATTTTTAAGATTTTAAAACAAGTTTGGACAAGTTGGTATTTCCTTCTGCAGTTCTTCGTGCATTTTAAATACCAGCCAGGTTCGCTTGAGATATTTTTTCTTAAGAAGGATACAGCATTATAACTTAGAAGCTCAGAAAAAAGAGAGAGAGAAAGTAAAAGAAAAGAACAGAGAAGGGGCTTAGAGAGAAAAAGAGAGGGGGAGAGATGATTGAGTGAGATAAGAGGACAAGAGAGAGAAGAGGAAGTGGGAGAGAGAGAGAAGGGAAGAGACTGAAAAAGAGAAGGAGAGAGAAAGGGGTTAGAGGAAGAGAAAGGGAGAGAGAGGGAGAAAGAAAGGGAGAGAGAAGAGAGAGAGAGAGAGAAAATGAGAGGGGGTTAGAGAGAGAGAGAGACAGAGAGCAAGAGAGAGGAAAAAGAGAGTAAAGTAGTAAGTAAGTAGTAAGTAAGAGTAAAAAATTAAGTTGTATACAGGATTTGTTTTTCAAATTGTCAAGGAAAGTTCAAAATAGCATTATAGACATGCAGCAGCCGTGTAATTATGATGACCAAAAAAAGAGAATCAAAATCCCTCAATTGTGAACATGGTGGGGCCAGATAAACTTTAGAAACAATAGAAAACGACTCTTCTGCGCTGGCATTACGAGGTTTAGGTTCGGCTCTTACACACTCCACAGACACAAGACGCTGTTTACTAAACCAATGCAGCGGTTCTTAACGGCTTTTTCTAGCTGTAGCTTCCTCACAGTTTGCACAAAGTTTGTAGCAATGACAAGAATCCACAACCAGTTCACCGCAAAAGAAAATCTGTTTATGAGGTTGCTGAAAGGAGAAGAGAAGAGGAATGAAGCAGACGAAGGTCTAAAGCCTGACGCGCTGGAGCTAAATTTTTTCTAGACAGGAAACTTCTGCTTATCATTGGAAAACGTACTTTAATTCCAAGAGCTTGACAGACATTTTTCAGGACACAGATGTGATATCCTGTATGTGAAAACGTGATTTTCAATGCAAAGAAAAAGTCTGTTTGCTGCTGCTTGTTGTATTAGTAACTCGATATTTGTATTAACAAGTCCTGTGCAGTGATGAGGAGCGAATTTATTTTCTAGGATAAACTACTTCATTAAAAATGTAAATGTAAATCTAAAGTAATCACCAAGATTTTGCACAGCATACATTACTCTCACACTCATGACTTCATTATAACTCTGAATGTTGTTGCAGTTATGATAACAGTAAAGGAGAATAGGAGCAGCACCAACAGTATTTCTGATCGGCGAAGCAGCTGTAAAGGTTTTTGGTGTAAGGAGGCAGCGTTTCTGTTGGGGAGGGAGTTTCACGCATGCGCAGTATTTGAAAAAGGACAAACAGTCACTGTACTTCTTGTTCCTTGCAAAATCCTCTTTACCACCTTTAAAAAGGTAAGAGCACACACAACTCAAGGTAAGTTTTGATAAGAATACAACATTATAACAGATGCTCAGAAAAGTCGGTTAATTAGAATATAAGTCATTTAACGCTCTTTAGTCTCTCCTTCCTCCGTTCTATTTCTCCTCTATAACCTCTGTAGCTGTTTTCCACTGGTCCATCAAATCCTTTATTTTGGCTCAGGGCAGATTTTCAGCTCCATTTGCCCCTGCTGTGATGTCACTCGCTCTGCTCCAATGGCCTCCCTGCTTTGGGCGAATAAATAACTACACCATAACGCCTGGGTTTACATTATACAGGGGAAGAGCCGCACATGCTGATTTTTCTATTTGCTTAACCCACATCTCATATTTTATTAGAGATGAATTATAGTTCAGATACCCCACAGAAATACCCACACTGAAAATACTACGAACGACCTACGCTAATGATCCTGTGAGCAGTCTGTATCTAATCTAAAGAGTGAGGATCCAGAAGGGCATTGTTAGCATGCTAGTTGCTGTTTTGTCACAGCAATACTTTGCACTGGTCTCGGAGTTGTGAAAACAATTTGGAAACTCATCATAGTGAATAACCGGGAATGCTCTGAATGCATATGGTAAATGAGGAAACCCCAGATCTTATATTATGCTAAATTTACTCTTGTGAGCTTTATAATGTTGTTTCCTCATCAATAACATACCTGAAGTTGTGTTGTCCTTTATTTTTAGTCTGTCTACAAGCTCAAAATGCTTTGCTCCACATTGTGTTGTCCTGTAGTGGTTGTTTTCAAGTTAGCAGCTACCTTTTACCTTTTGTTCTGCAGAGATTGGCAATTCCAGGGTTGAAATGATCCAAATGATTCTCGTGAAGGTGTACGGAGTTTAAAAACACTGTGGTGCACTTCCTGTATTACCACATGGCATCGAGGTGGAACAGAGTGTTTTCTGTTTGAAAATCTCAGCCTTAATTTACAGGGTTTGTGTGTCTCCAGCTCCAGGTCTGTTTTGGATGAGGTAAAACATTTTAATATAGGCCAGAAAACAGTGTAATACAGGTCCTTTAAAATAAACTACTGATGCTTTTCAGATTTTAAAAACAGTAAAAATCAAGTATAGGGACCTTAAGGAAATAAATTATATTCTATAGTCTTGGTTAATATTGTGTATTGGGAGATAGTTAAAGTCAAAGTATCGATGTCAGAACTGAAAAAGCTGGATCAGTTTTATATCAGGATTGAACCAGGCCAAAACCAGGATTAAACCAAGGCTAAACCAAGGTTAAACTAGGGCTGAACCAGGACTAAACCAGGGCTAAACCAGGGATAAACTAGGGCTAAAACAGGGCTAAACTAGGGCTAAACCAGGACTAAACAAGGGCTAAACCAGGGCTAAACCAGGGCTAAAGAAGGGCTAAATCAGGGCTAAACCAGGACTAAACCAGGATAAAACCAGGGCTAAACCAGGGCTAAACCAGGGCTAAACCAGGACTAAACCAGGACTAAAGCGGGGTTAAAATAGGATTAAACTAGAACTAACTGAACTAGAAAGTCAAAATCAGGTCTACTGTAAGAAAAAAGGTTAAGACTGATTCTAAACCAGGACTAAATCAAGGCCAAACCAGACATGTAGAGCCACTCTCCATCAGAACTAGGTCTGAGCTGTCCCAGTAACACTAAAAGGTCACATTTTTATACAGCGCTTTTTCACCATTAAGGCACTCAAAGCGCTTTATGTCAAGGAACCACTCACCTATTCACACACACATTCATACCCCAGTGAACGTAGAAACTGGAGGCAAGGTGGGTTAGGTGTCTCGTGCAAGGACACAGCAGCATTCATCTGTGGGAGCTGGAATTGCACCGCTAACCTTCAGATCAGTGGACAGATAACTGAGCTGCTGTCACCCATAAGTAAATCTAAACTCTAATCTGCACTGGGGCTAAGCACGGACTTAACCAGAACAAGAACCAAACCAGGACTAAACAAGATGTGAAACTAGGAAAAACTGTAGGACTTGATCTTTCACCAGGGCAGTACAGGAATCACAGATGGAATGAGCCAGAACATGCACTAAACTCCAACCAAAACAGCTTTTAAAGCAAATCTGTGTTCATATTTTCATTGGGAAAGGCCCAGAGTTAGCCTTGATGCAGGGCTACAAGTCAGCCACGGGCAACAGAACCTGCTTTAGCTCCAGGCTAACACTCTCAACTCTACAGTGAACCAGCTGCAGGGTTACAGAGGATACAGGAAATGTTTGAATAGCCACTGGAAATATTCTGTTCAACCAGGGCTAAAGACAGATTTAAGAGGACTAAACAAGGACAAAACTAGGTCTATATCAGGTCTAAAGCAAATCTAAACCAGGTCTAAACTGGGTCTAAACAAGGTCTAAACCAGACCTAAATCAGGCTCTAAATAACCTCTAAACTAGGGCTAAAGCAGCTCTAAATCAGCTCTAAATCAGGTCTAAACCAGGACTAAACCAGGGCCAAACCACATCTAAACCAGATCTAAGACCAGGTCTAAACAAGGTTTCAGACAGCTCTAAATAAGCTTTAAACTAGGTCTAAATCAGGTCTAAACCAGGCCTGAACAAGGTCCAAACCAGGTCTAAACCAGATCTAAACCAGGTCTAAATCAGGTTTAAACCAGGTTTAAACCAGGTTTAAACCAGGTCTAAACCAGGTCTAAACCTGGTCTAAACAAGGGCTAAATCAGGTCTAAACCTGGTCTAAACAAGGGCTAAATCAGGTCTAAACCTGGTCTAAACCAGGTCTAAACCTGGTCTAAACCAGGTCTAAACAAGGGCTAAATCAGGTCTAAACCTGGTCTAAACAAGGGCTAAATCAGGTCTAAACCAAGTCTAAACCAGGTCTAAACAAGATCTAAACCAGTTCGAAACAAGGGCTAAATCAGGTCTAATCCAAGTCTAAACCAGGACTAACCAAGGTCTAAACCAAGTCTAAACAAGGCCTAAACCAAGTCTAAACTAGGTCTAAACAAGGGCTAAATCAAGTCTATATAACTCCTTGAGACACTATATTGAATGAAAATATTATTAGGAATAGAGAATTTTGTGATGGAACCATTTGTTATGATATTAAGTAATAATTCTTTAACAATTTTATTTTTGTCCCTTTATATTATACGTATAAGCTGTGTAAAGTGTACCCGTTACTGCACATAGTGTTATTCTGGTAGATAAACTGACATAACTTTGAATTTAACCCAGTTTTCTGAACTCAGAGCTGCTGTTAAATTATTCACAGAGCTCAGTTCCTGCTGGGCGGACACTGTGAGGGCAACTGTGAGGCTCCCAAAATCATTAACCACCATTAAGACTACACTCAGAATATTTAACACAAAGTCAGTACTGAACACACACACACATAGGCCAATGGAGACTGCTGCGGTTTAAACAGGGGGATTAAAAACAGATGTTTAAAAGTGAGAGGAAATTAAAAATTGCAATTTAAAAGTGCAATGTGTAACTATTCAGGTGAAGGGTTCGTCAAATGCTTTTCTCCATGGAGATGTTATAGTTTGTCTGAAATGTCTCACAGTATGGCATTAAACCTTTCTATCTTCATGGAGAACAAACCAGATCAAGTTACAGGTCAGATCTGTGGAGAGGCGACACCGCTCACAGTCAGAATGTCTTTTTTTCTAGGTATATTTGAGCTATAAAACCACATGTACATTAAATACATGTAAGGTAAAGCTTTTTAATGCAATACTGCGAAACATTCCAGACAGAGAAATAACGTATCCATAGAAACAGGCAAGTTAAGAACCCCGGACTAAAAAGTTACATAGTGCACATTTAAATAGACTTTTCATTAGACTGATGAACTGCTCACCACTGTCATACAAGGAAATGTGGGTGAAGAGTCTTGCCTAACCTTAACCCTAACCCTAAGAACACAACAGCACTTTGCAATATAGTCACTAGCGCCTCACTGTGGTACCTGGCATTCCCTACAATCTCCCATCCAAAGTTCTAACCAGACCCAGCCCTGGTTAGCTTCAGAAATCACACGAGTTTGGGCTTTGACAAGAAGGACGTTATCAGTCCTAACATGCCAAAAATGTTTATCCTTTTAGTTTAGCAGTCGTTTTGATGTGTAAAAATACTACAAAAAGAGAGACGGCAAGATGTACAAAAGGCAAAGTGTGTAATGATCTGTGCGTCCAAATGTAAATCTAATAAAATTAAAGTTAAGAATGTAACTGTGGTCCTATGAATTCTGGAACGTGGTGCCCAAAGCAGTAATTGATTCACTTCACTTTGGCAGTCAGAAAAATGTGTTACGAAGACGAAATAGGGGAAACTTTTATATGGAGGACCAAAAATCTGATTTCCAGGAAAGCAATCAATATTAGATCAGGGTTAGGGTTTAGGTCAAAGGAGCACTGTGCAACTTTTCTGGTGGATGGTCTGTCAAATGCTGTGTCTGGAATGTTTCACAGTATGATATTAAACCTTTTTTCATGCATCTGTGAGAGGCAAATGTCTGTTTTTCTAGGTATTTTTGAGCTATAAAAGCTAAAAAATTAATAGTAGAATAAGTAGAGCTGTTTAATGTCATATGGTGAAACATTCCAGGCATATCCATAGAAAAAAGATGATGAACTCCCAAAAAGTTACATATTGCATGTTTGAAGGTTGTGTAGAGGATTTTACAAATGCTGCTCATGAGTGAACCCAGCCCCCGTTCCCAACAGAACCACCTCCTCTGCACGCCATAACTTTGAGCTGCTGCGCTGTTGGTTCGGCTGCTACTGTTATTTTTTACCATTATCATAAATGCAACAACATTCAGAGTTATAATGAAGCCGTTTTTATCCTTTATTTTATTTATCCTAGAAAATAAGTTGGCTCCTCTTCACTGCACAGGACTTGTAAATACAACTAGAGACTAATACAACAAGCAGCAGCAAATAAACCTTTTCTTTGCACTGAAAATCACGTTTTCAGATACAGGATATCGCATTTGTGTCCTGAAAAACATCTGTCAAGCTCTTGGAAATAAAGTAAGTTTCCCAATCTAAGCAGAAGTTTCCTGTCCAGAAGTAATTTAGCTCCAACGTGTCAGTCTTTAGACCCTTGTTGCTTCAATGAAGCCATCGCTGGAAATAATCTCCTAGAATCACCTTTGTTTTGCTTCTCTCCTTTTCCCCTTCTCTTCTCCAAAAACGGACTTTCTTTTGTGGTGAACTGGTAGTGGATTGGTGTCTGTCATTGCAACAAACTTTGTGCAAACTGTGAGGAAGCTACAGCTCGAAAAATCCAGTAAAATCTGCTGCATTGGTTTAGTAAACAGCTCCTTGCATCTGTGAAGTGCGTAGGGAGTTTGGCTGACAACCCAACAGCCAATAGAAATAGAAGTAGCCTTGTTTTCTGTTGGCTGATGTTTATCTGGCCCCACCACGTCCACAGTTGATGGATTTTCATTCTTTTTGTTTTGGTCATCATAATATCTTTAATGCCATCACTGATAATATGAAACTCCTCCATCCTCCATACAACCTTTAAGCTTTGCATCTCTCCTAAAAATGAATTCCTATCTCCCAGCATGGAAACATTATAAGTGTGTTAATTATAATTAGGATATTAGATTATAATGTCAATTAACAGATGTGGTTATGTGCATCAAAACTATTTCAAAATGTTGCCAGATCTTTGCCAAAAAGCATCATTACACCCCAACAGACAGCAGGCAGATACAAGCAGATATAACTCATTAATATTCTAACCATTTTAGACAAACAGAGAGACAGAGGTTAGAAAAATATTATAGTTGTAAGTACAGTTATTGTGGTGAAATAAAAACAGACTCCTACGAACAAAAGTGTTAGAGTCAGTATCAGGCATCATCCCCCATCAGGCTGAAAGTAAAAAGTGAGCGGTGAAAACAGTTAAATGAATGAAAGAGTTGCATCACTGATAGAAACAGGAGCTCAAAGACGGCGCTGAGAGTGGAGCCGGAGCGTGCCCTAGTTCTGTACACTTTAAAAGCACGTTTGCCTGTCACAAAAAAGGGCAAAAAGTGGTGCAAATATCCACACACAAGTGAAACTACTGCTAGCTCCTGTTACTGCAAACCAATGCTGCAACCCTTCCACTGTGTTTGGCGTCAGGGCTGCACAAAAACATGAAGTACGGCTGAACTATTTGGGATAATGTTGAGGTAATTATTGTTGTGTTATCTTTAAAGGTCCTTCATTACACAAAATTGACTCTTGAAAGCTTAAAGCCATGTTAGAATGTGGTTTTCTCCTCAAAAACTACCTGGGGCTGTGTGTTTTGTTTCATTCACACATGATTGCAATAGTGAATATGTAGTTTTAGTTTTCAAGTTAACAGCTACGTTTTACCTTTTGTTCAGTAAAGATGTTGTTCTAGTGGAGTGTTTTCTGTTTGAGAGAAGAATTCTAAACCCTAAATATGCAAAAACTGTGTGTTAAACATGTGTGAATGAAACAAAACACAAACTCTCACTACTGAATCGATTTTGCAACATATAAAAGGTCCAATATTGCTCAAAATTCTGTCAAATAGTAAACAAAATTATCCTTAAATGTATAGTTATTGTAGAAAATATATTACTATTATATTTTTTTGACAGTTGATTTTGAGATAATAAATTCTTGTGCAGCCCTGGTATTAATTAGTGAACATTCTCAGATCTGTCCCATGTGGAAAAGTCTGGTTTAGGAATCAGCTTTATCTGAAAATATTGTTACAGTTTGCACGCTTATAATTTAAATTACAAAACTAAAAGATTTTTAAATTGAAATCCAACAACTTTTCACATTTTCCACAAGGGAGCGCTCTCATATCTCTTCGTCTGTCAAGCAAAGTGAGTTTTTTTAATAGTTTTTTGGGATTCAAACAAGTGACAGGTCCACTAGCCACTCACGTGCCCAGGTAGTCCCAGACCAGCCCCCCCATTGGCTGCTGAGAGGAAGGGGGCGGGGTCTGATTCCTCTGGAGTTGAGGATTTCTTTTGCGAAATTCAAAAATATAAATGTAAAACGCGCTCAAACATATCAAAAAGTGTGGAATTCAACAATACATTTGAAAAAAGATAGATTTAAGAAAAGACGGTTGATGGTTTAATAAAAAGGGATGAAAAAAGAAAAGAAAAAAGAGGTGGAAAAATACAATGCTAGATAATTAGAGTGAATGTACTTCAGGAATAAGCAATGACATGTGCAGGTATATGTAATTTTACCATATGAGAAAGATTAACGTAAGATTTATAAGCAGAGGTAGGTAAAATATAGAGAATATTTGCACTTTTCAGTTAAAATCTTTAAAATCTCTAGCAGAGGGTGATACTTTTTTGTTTTAGCTGACCTGGACCTGTATTTTTATTTTTTTTTATACTGAAATGACAAATAAATTCAGATTCAGATTTTATTGCAAAGAGATAACTGCAAACAACACAACTACACAGCTCTCTTAAAACATTTATGATGAGTTTTTTAGTCCATTTAAATTACAGAAATTGGGGAAAATAATCAAAATTTGCCCTGCATATCGGCTCAAAATTAAGTTTATACTCATATCGGTCGATCAGTATTTCTCAAAAATAGGGCTGAGGGACTAATGCTGAGTTTTAGATGACATTGCAGAATTCTATAGGCGGAATCTAAAATTTAAAGTGTTAAAATGCAAAATTATGTTATATTACATTTTGAGTTTAGTTAAAATACCAGGTTCAGCATTTGTGAATTTAATTTTTGAATTTTTAGAGGGAGATCTGGCTCTTGCCCCCCATCTGGGAGTATGACATTATTATATTATAGAATCTGAAAACTACCAATATTTGAAAAGAAAATAAATAAAAGTATCATGATTTTTTTTTTCAAAATCAATTCAAAATTTCTTTAGTCTTAAAAAATTAACAAAAATGGTTATTAGTACTGATTTCATATCCAGTACAGTATATCAACAATACAGACTTCTAAATCTGTGCCACTTAACACAAAATATATTAAAATTTCTCCCTCCAAAGTCTGAATTCTGCTCCAAACCACATGTTTTTATTGGAAGAGGAGACTTCAGTTCGAAAGCTCACCACATCACTGATGATTAGACATGATTCATTCACGATCTCTCGGTCTTTTGATTAATTGCAAAACCCTACTCAAAAATACGCTTCAAATAGAACTGAAGCAGAAGTCCAAAGTAGTTATAAAACACAAGTACTCTAATACTCCCTACAACAGTATAGTAACTCACCCTTATTTAACAGAAAACCCTATGTCCTGCCAATCATCATATGATTTTTGCACTGTTTTCCTTGTGAACTCGTTTATAGCCGAGATATCTTTATTACTTGTTTTCTATTTTATTTTAAATTGTAAATATACATTCATATACAGTAATTATACCTTATTAACACCTGTGTCTTGCCATCATTTTTGCTATTTATTTAGGATTGATCATAACCTTTAATTTTTTTTCTCTTAGTTATTTAATATATTGTGATGTAATGTTACTGTGTCCAAATAATTTCCCTTGTGGATCAGTAAAGTTTGTCTAAGGCTACACCAGTGTCTTTTGCAGTTCCGCTCATAGGGTTGTCAAAAGTACTGATAACCAGTTATAAATCAATACTAAAACTAGTATCAAAACTAGATTATCATAAGAACAATATAGTATCAATACTGTTCAATGAATATTTAAAAATGGTAATTTGGTCGGTGTGTTTTGGGTTTGGTTCATTACAGTGTATGTATAATGTCAATTTCCCAAATAGATTTGACTATCCCAAAAAAAAAATGAAAACACATTATATATATACTTTAAATTTAGGACTTTTATTTTATTTTAAGCTGGTAAACTCCATGCTAACTACCTCTGGTTATAAGCTTTATTTGCTCTTATCTATAGGCTGTTTAACATCATTTCTTGAGGATCCTTTTATTTCCTGTATCCGTGTTCTCACCTCTCCAGCTCGTGGATCTTCTTCTCTTTGTCGTTCTTCTCGTTCTCCATCTCCCTGAGGATCTCCAGCAGCCTCTCCACCTCTGTCTGAGCTTTGGCTGCGTCGTCTCTGTGCTGAGAAACCTCCTGCTCCAGACTGGAGATCCTCTCACTCAGCTCTGAGCTCTGCTGGGATTCTACTGCTGCACTCTGGGCCTGAAGGAAACAGAACAATTCATTTAACCTGATCAAGGACCTTTAAATCTAGACCTGATCTTGGACATTTTAAATCCAGGCCTGATCTAGAAGCTTTTAAATCTAGGCCTGATCTAGGATCTTTTAAATCTAGGCCTGATCTAGGACAAAGCTGTTTTATTTCCATCAGAACACAGCTAACTTATCCAATCATGCTATTTATTGAGCTGGTAAATACTGAATCTCTTTGTATGAATAAAAGTCCAAAGAATAAGAAAAATATTCCAGGCGAATAACTAGTCTTACTACATCCAATAAAATGTCCAACCAAGATATTGGCAGACCCAATATCATGGAACCGATACCCGATGCAGATTATTTTCCTGAGTCACTGCTATATTTCATACCCGTATCAGTATCAGTGCATCCCTAATTAGTTGCGATTAGTAGCTGGATATATTTCTGATTTTTGGGTGGTTGCTCTGGATTCTAAACAACGGTAACAGCCATGAAAAAAACACACCAAAAAACACATATGTCAGTCAGTCTGTACTCTTTTAAACTGATTATTTTGATTAAATAATTGTTCAGCTCTACTACTAATTGTTCTGCTCTGGTAGTCTCTACAGAACTGGAGGGTGGTGTGAAGTTGTCATGAAGCCTTCGCACAGTTTTCTAGCTTGTGTTATGTTGCGTTAGTGTGAACATGCGAAAAACAAACAGACACATGGAGCTTGATACACAAACAGTTACAGCAAAGTACTAATGAGGATTTGGAAACTGCAGAGAGGAGAAAAAGAGAGTGAGGAGAGAGAAAAGGGGGGCGAGATAAGGAGGTAGAGAGATGACAGAGGTAGAAGAGAGAAGAAAATCAATGAGAAAGGAGAGAGAGTTTGGTGAGAGATGAAAAGAGAAAGAAAGAAGAGAGAGAAGGATAATGGTGAGGAGAAGGAAAGAGAAGTAGAAGAGAGAAAGAAGGGGGTAAGAAGAGGAGGGGTGAGAGAGAAGAAAATACATGAGAAAGGAAAGAGAAGAAGGAGAAAGGAGATAATGATGAAGAAATTGGGAGAAAATAGAGGGAAGGAGAGAGTAGAAAGAAAGCAAAATGAATCGATAGAAAGAGACAGAGAGAAGGTAGAAAAACAGGAGGAAATAAGAAAAATGGAGGAAGTTTGATTGAGGAAGAGAGCGAAAGAAAAGAGCAGGAAAACGAGGGAGAGAGAAGAGGGTGAAGAAGAGGAAGAGAGAGAGAAGGTGAGAGAGAGGTGCTGTGTTAAAAATATGTGTGTTGTAAGTTTTGTGTGTGCGTGTGCGTGTGCGTGCGTGTGTGTGTGTGTGTGTGTGTGTGTGAGATGAAGTGGTGTTGGCCTGGCCTCATGTCACTGCAAAACGAGCCAAGAATCACAGTCTCACACATGGGGCTTTAAACTACACCAATGGAAACAACTTACGAATACGAAGAGTAAAAGTACTGCAACATGACATGGACAAATACTTAAGTACATGAATAAATTACTCTGATAAAAACCTCTACATATAATAAAAATGTAATAACTCACAAAGTTTGACCTGACACTTACTTAAAGGACCTGTATGTAGCCTGTGCTCTTAAAAAAGGCACTGTAATCACAACTGAACCTGTGTTGCCAGAGCCTAAACCTGCAGGTAAAAAGACATCAGGGTTTTTCTCATTCTCAGTTTATGTTCAGGCTTCATGTGAAAGTTCAGAACCACCAGAATTCCCTTCCAGAGCTGCATTAGCACTGATTCAGCATTGTCTGCAGGAGCTGGAGTTTAGGTAGTGACTGTTCAGATCAGAAAGAGGCATTTTACGTTTAAACCAACTGGATTTAAGCATTGAAACTTTCAACCCAAATGACTGATGATTTCTGATTGGATAATTAAAACTAAATTATAACATAAACAAATGGCCATCGTGTCCAACGTTTCTGTGATAAAAAATAAGTCAGTAATACAATTTTACTACACAGCAAAAACTTGAGGGTAAAATATTTTATAGTTGTTTTTATCACAAAAAGTGTTATTTTAACTATTTGAAAGTTAAAAGGGGGTTATAGTTGGATTTATTTGCCAGAATTTATATGGTTGATGTTAATTCAACTTTCACTAATGTTCATTCAGCTTCCGGATTAAAGAGTTGATTAACACTAGTGTTAATTTCGATCATTCCACCCACCACTTCAAACTCCAGCTAGAGAAGACCCGTTTGAACCAGTTTTGTACATAATTTCGTTTTAAATGAACTAAAATAAAGTGTAAAAAATGTAAAAAATCTCTATGCGCTGTTTAGCTGAATCAGGATAACCCTACGAAGTGTCATCCGTTTACTCTCAAAACATTAATATAACTCTTATATTATAATCTCTTACAATCGGTGTTAAACAACTTTGGTCCAGTGTTACTTAATTTCCAACATTTCCAAAAATGTTAAATTAACTGTAGAACAAATTGGACTCATATAAACCCACATAAAATGTTAAAAGTGATTTTGTGGGAGTCAGTTTTAACACTCCACTTTTTGCTGTGTAGTAAAAGCTATAAATATGTCTACCTGATCTGTTTGCGATACAGAGAAATCATGTTTATGTAATCTGAAATTAAGATTTTATGTATCGGTTCCTTTAACCACATAAATGATTCAGATATATTTTAGGTTTAACACCACAGTTAATCAAATAAGTAGTACAGAAATTGCAAATCAGTAAAGATTTTCGTTTTGCAATGATGTAAACAAAAAATCTGAAATTGCCAAGACTAACAAACTGTAGTCCTTGTAGTGTCACTTGCACATATGTAAAGTGTAGAGTAATAGTGTAATGCTGTGGTTTAACCTTCTTGAGCTGGTTCTCCAGTTTGACACACTCCTCTTTCTTCTGCTCCAGGCTGATCTCCAGAGTCTTCAGGCGGTTGTCCCTCTTCACTGCAGACGAGGCCATAGAGGAAGCCTTCTCCTTTAGGTCCAGCAGAGATGCCTGGAGAGAGCGGGAAGACAAGTTAATTTTACAGTCTTAAAACATGAACAACAGAAGAAGCTCATTTTAAACAGTTTGCGGAGATCCAAAGTGATTCCTCACTTGTCTTAATTCCGAGCATCCTAATTATTCACCGTTATAAGACCATTTCTCAACTTTAAAGGGCCAGAGCAGAGACTGGGCATCACGCTAACAACAATTTGCATGCTAATGGTACACCAGCATTACTTCCTGGTTCACAGACAATAAAATACTTTATTATTAGATGCAGACAGCACACAGCACTATCATTTTGAGCTACTTCTACAATACATCTGTTCAGGAGCAACACAGATTTTACTGAAAAATCATTGTGTACAATAAAATTACTCAAATTAAAACTTACATACAAAAACAATTCTGTCAGATGAAGACCTTAGTTATATTTCTATATATTTAGTTTATTCAAATTTCATTATTAAAATACGTAATATGAACATTTTATTCCGGGTCTAGTCCTGGGTCAAGTTGTGGTCTAGTCTTGGGTTTACTCCTGGGTCTAGTTCTGGTCTACTCCTGGGTCTAGTCCTGGGTCTAGTCCTGGGTCTAGTCCTGGGTCTAGTCCTGGGTCTACTCCTGGGTCTAGTTCTGGTCTACTCCTGGATCTAGTTCTGGTCTAATCCTGGGTCTAGTTCTGGTCCACTCCTGGGTCTAGTTCTGGTCCACTCCTGATCAAGTTCCAGTTTTGGTCCTCATTTTATTGCATATGTTTCTATTTGCAGCCCTTGTTTGAGATATTGAACCTCCAGACGGTGACTGACCCGCTGCCATGTTCGTCTGACCTCTGCTGTGACCCCTCCCTCTCCGCCCTCTCATCCATGAAGCCTGGTTTTGGTGCTTTTTGGTCTTTACCTCTTATGGTTGGAGCAGAGACACATAAACCAGGAGCCTCTGACACAGTAACATGTAATTTTACCCTTCAGTGACAATCCCAGCTCCAGACTGCAAACCATTCTGTTTGACTGGGCCCTCGCTGCGCACACTGGTTTATATTTAGACACAAGAACGCACAATATCGCTGTTGTCATCAAACCCACACAACAGAAGGAATGCTTGTCCTGCAGAAAGTTTTCCATGTAGTTTAAAGGGCCTATATTATTCTATTTTTTAATCTGTTATGTTGTTTCCTCATCACAAACAGACCTGGAGTTGTGTTTTGTTTTATTCACATTATGCACAAATCCAACACATTTAGGTTCTTTAATCAAGTGGAAAATATTCCTTGTGATGTCATAAGGTAATACGGGGGGGCTCCATTGTATTTTTAAACCTTCACTAGAATGATCTGGATCATTTCAGCTCCAGAT
>JACN01041135.1:0-15289 GCA_000787155.1 Scartelaos histophorus | reverse complement strand
CTGTTTCTAAAGGCAGTGTTTTTTCACCATATTATTAATGTTCAGTAATAGGAATAAAGGCATTAAAATAAATGCTGTCAGTAACTGTGTTACTATTTTCAGTAATGAGTAAACTAACTAATTACTTTTTCCTGTCATTAGAACGCTGTCACCATTACCAATATACCGTTACGGAAGTTATTCATTGAAGCTGTCATCCGACTTGGCTCCAGCTTGGCATGACATGGTTGCTTATGTACACACACTCACCAGACTTCACTTTACAAGCCCTGTGTGTGCGCTGATGTTACTCATACGAGGAAAACAGTGAATAAACTCTGCTCCAAAACATTCAGCAAATCCACGCTCACCTTCATTATGGACTGTGCCAGTGACAGAAGCTTTGTCTCCGGACGTCCTCACTCCCCCCACGCTGTTACATTATCCCTAAACTCATGGAGGAGAAGAGCAGGACTCATATCTGTCTCATTAGTTAATAGATATTTCATGCTGCTGGACTTCTTTCTCCACTAAAAGTGTTAGCTCAGCTGCACCACATGTAAACAGATGTGATGATGTCATCGGGACATGGCCCGGTTGTGCAGGTGTGAGTGTGGAACATACAACCCTACACAATCGCACTTAAGCACGGCACGGTTCAAAAGTCTCTGTGTGGCTGTGCCCTAAAAAAAACAACACAACACAACTAGTTATTTTTATAGTGGAGTAAGTCAGATACTAACTCGGTTACTTTTTGAGAGAAGTAAGTATTTACTATAACTAATTACTTTTTCAGAGTAACGTGCCCAATACTATTTATGTTTGAGGCCTCTAAAAAGACACTACTTTGCGTATTGTGCATTGTGAGTAGTTACGGTACTGAATACAATGGTTGGTATTAATAATTTTGTAACGATTACGATTAAAATTAAAATGAACCTATAACACACCCATAGCTAGCCCATTGGCTAAAAAGCCCATCAGATCTGTGATTCATGTGCAGCCAGTGTAGCCCACAGACTGATGGGAGCTGGTGGTCAGTGGCCACTTTCGAGGAGGGAACAAATTAAGGCAGATGGTCAATGGGCTTCTTTTGTTTTTCTCCGAGTTGGAAAATAAAAGCACTTGAGATCCAGACAAGCTGCCGTGGAGTTGCTGTATTCCCTGCAGCATGAAGATGTGAACGTCAATGTAATTAGCACCCGCATCCTCACGCCACGCCGTGATTAGCATTAGCACAGGTAGGAGTGTGGCAAACTCAGCTCTAAGGTGACTGTCTCCTCTGAGGCCTTTGCCATTTCACTACAAGAGGGAGTTTTTCTGAGGAGGCAATTATTCATTAAATTAGTGTGGAAACCGGGTTGTGCTGCTTGTGTACTGATGAATTACAGTGGCCAGTAATTTGCACGGTAATTAAAGATTTGAGCCCCCTGATGCGCACTGAGCATAAATCACATTTGCATAGATGTCGGGCTGAATCTGGGAGCCACTCTGGCTCGTTACAGGCAAGTGTCCCACTCGGAGTCCTGGATGAACTTAAACTTGTTTCATCAAGGACTTTTCTGGAACCTATCTCAGCCTCTTTAGGTGCTGTAAAACATATCGGACACAATGACCACCTAAACTGAAAATTACTTGGGTTTCTTGTTTACTGACAACATTTCAAGGGCTTTTCACCTTTCACAAAATATATTTTGGGTTTTTTAAATAGTTAATTGCTATGACAACAGTCCTAATTTTCCATCATTCTGAAACCCATAAAGAAGGACAGAATGAAAGAAGAAAAACAAAAAGCAGATCAGCCTGTGCCTGTTTATGCTCAATGATAGATCCTGGTTGTTTCATTTCAATAATGGAAATTTCAAAAATCAAAATTTGTAAATTTATGAAATCAAATTTAGTCAATTTTGCTTTCAAGAATATTCCTTCTCTTAGAGGTCAACACATTTTCTCTAAACGTGTTTATATCAGGTGTGCAAATTACCAGGTTATTCAATTAGAATTTACAATGTTTTCTTTTACTTTTTACAAACATTTACAAATGTTAGGATGACTAACAAAACATAATTTATTTTCTATACACCTAATCTAAAGTTATATTAAGATATCATGGCTAAAGTGTCAAAAGAACCTTAGCAGACCTTAATAATGCATAATACAGGGACTTAACAAACTTGAATTCAATCTCTTAATAGTATGAGTCCAGTTTTGCTGTTTTAATATCAGATTTTGTGGAAAGGGTTAACTTTGTTTCAACTCAAATGCAATAATACAGACTTGTACAAATAACAAACCCTGACACAGTTGGCTTTGGGTTAACTCAGCACACTGTAGTGGATGTCATTAATTCTAGTAGAAGAGATTGCGAGTGTGTGTATAACTAGTTGTGTGAATTAGTTGGCCTTTCATTTTTTCCTCGAGAAGCAGTGAGGCCTAATTGGAGCCTCTCAGCATGTATATGTACATAAATGTATATGCATGACCCTGGGCCTGTCTGCACACAGCCTTTGTGTGGAGTCTTCATGTAACAATCCTTTCACCATCAAAAGCTATGCAGGTAAACCTCATCAGTTATGTTTAAACCCAATGCTTTTGTCCTTTGGGCTGTCAATCATTTAATCAATATAAGTTTTTATTTATCCCTGATGGGCAATTCAAGCAAATCCGAAATGTGCAGAAAATGTGTCCACTGCATGTTTTTTAACAAATGCTTTTTTCAACATATATCTGCTGTAACCACTCCGATAGTGATCAGACATGTGGATAACAAGTTCTGTGGTACTTGTAATATGCTTCATTTATTGAACAGTTGTCCATTTTTTACTGTTTATTACCAGTATAACCTGGAGCTCCCTGTAAACCACATGGGCACAGAGCTGCAGAGAGGCGAGATGTGAACTCAATATTGCATCACTTCAATAAACAGCAGATCATTAGGAAAATCCCATTACTTTGAAATGTAAGTGTGCTGTGCTGTGACTGTAAACAAAATACTGCCTGTAGCACATAATTGAGGGTAAGCTTGAGTACAGTGCCCACAGACTCCAGTGAAGCAGAGGATTCTCTGGGGAGATCTTGGTACGTTCCAATACTGCACGTTGTTTTTCAAATCATAAACGGAGAATGCTGAACTTCTCCGTTTGATTCAACCTAATGAACCAAGAAATTTAATTTACTCGCTAACATACAACCATTCCTTTAATGTATACTTGGCCAAGCTTTACTTAGACTGTTCTTAATTATTTATCTACACAAATGTTACAAGCCAGACGGGTAAAATATCACCATAGGTTATGTACGGTTTGAAGACTTTTAATATGTTCTGAAATGGAAAAGTTTTAATCATTAGAAATAAAATGTGATAAGAGGTCAAATGCCTTTATGTAATTTACTAACTCACCCTGAAAAAATGATGCAGGAAATATGTTCACAAAATGTAAATTAGTCCCACTATATATAATTAGATCTATCATACCCTACTTTGTTTGAACCTGAATACACTTATTCAGTCTTAGAGCAGGTGCAAAACAACATGAGATAGTTGCACACAGAACCAGTCAAACTTCCTTTACTTAATGAAGGAAGCTCCTGGGAGAATAGCCTCAACTTTTGTATTTTCCCTTCTCAGATACAAAGTTAATTTCCAGATTCTTTGTCAAACAACATCTGAGGCGCTCGCCATTGTTTAATTAAGTGGAGGTGCTCTCGGATTGAGTATTCCTCTGCTTGCTGCACGATGGAAGTCGTCCTGTGGGAACGTGCTGGTTTGAGAGACTGGCGTGGGTGGAGGAGCGGAGATAGACTTGCCAGGGAAACGTACAGTGCTCCACCAACACACTCCAACGCCCCGGGGAGCTCACGCAAAAGAATTCCTCCTGGATTTTCTCTTTCAGCCTGCCATACGCTCCCCACACGCTCTTTCTTTTCCTCATTTGGTTGTGGTAATACATCATGGAATATCAAAACCATTCAGTAGAAGCAAAAAACTGAAGGCTTGGTGGCTGTGAATAATTGGTTCCTGTGAGGTGCTGCGGTCCCCATTGAACCCACTTGACTCTCAGTGGCAGTACATACAGTGTATATGATAAAGAGACAGAGAAAACCCCAGAGACACGCACAACAAGCTGTGGTAAGTGGACCAAGAGCTTAATTTGGAATGTTCATGCCACTTTCTTATTTATTTCATTTTTTTAATCAAATGATATAATTAGTCTTTGCAGTAGAACCATTAGGAAATTATAAAAATCCAATCTCGTTTCTTGAATATCCATCAATCCATCATCTGCAGTGAACAATGCAGAGGCCAAAGACAGGTCTTTAATAATTATGTGACCGTAGACTTTCACTTAATAGAAAGCTATTTTTGTAAATTAGGCATTTACATAAAGGACTCGTGGGACAAAACTCCTGTTTCAGCCTGGTCAATATGTTATGGATTGTTCTTACTTCAAGTATGTTCTTATATGTTGTTTCATTTTGAGCTGTTCTAAGATGGGAAGATAGAAAGTGTCTTACTTAAGCTAATTAGTAAGGTATAAAACCCAGCGATGACCCAAAATCATATAAATTATTTCAGAATATTGTGGGTTTTGGGTTGTTTTGGGTTGTTTTGTTTTGGATTTTTAGATTAACCAAATTATACCAAAATAATTGTAATACAAATGTGCTGGAAGAGTGTTTTAACAGGTGCTGTACTGATATTTAAATCATAGCACTAAACTCCATATTGGCTGGATAAAAACATATTAGTTGACACATTGAATTGTTCAGAAAAATGATTTCAAATATAGAGTTCTTTTATTTCGCCTGTTTCACACCATCGGCAGGTATTTATTATTACTTACAAAGCCATTATTATTGGAAATGCCATTTTGCTTTTCTTTTGGCTTCTCCTCTGACTCCTTCATGGCTCAGTTCTTGCAGTTTTGTTCAGGCAATATCATTTTGAACAAGTTGCTTTTTCACATGTGTATATGCGCATGTGTAGTACTGTATTTATCGGTCTGCTTGATACAGTCTTTTCAGAAGCATTTCAACATATTGCTCTGATTAGCCATTTTTGGTTTAATGTAAGAAATGCTCCTTTAGCAGAGGATTAACTACAGCAGAGACAATGGGCTGAGTCAAAGAGCGTAGGCCCTTTGAAGTCCGCTGTTGTATAACCTTCCTCTGCCCTGAATCCTAATAAAGACCTCATCTGAGCGCCGAGCAGCTAACCGACTGAAAATCACCGGCAGCCTTCAGCCCCATCTGTGTTTGGAGAGCTACTTCCTGTATCCTCGCTCCATCTCTCGCGCACTATACTGACACCCCGAGATCCCACAGTCATCTCAAGCCAAGCCCTGTCTCCACTGCTTCCTCTGTGCAAAGAGCCGAGGAGGAGAGGACCCAACATGCCCTGTGGTTCAGACCCAGATGAGAGTGAATCTCAATTTACCGTGGCACCCGATCCCTCTGACAGCAGCAGACAGTGACTGAAAAACAGGCCACGCTTTTAGTCTTTGTGCAAACGGATCTTGGAGTCACACCTACAGCACTGTAAAAGTGATTTATTCACAGTTACTTCATTTCCAGATGGCAATTACAAGTTGAGTTGAGGAAGGTAAAGTTGGAAGGTTGCATTTTATACAAATAACAAATACAGTTAGAGAACCATTATCTATTTTCTAGTCCCAATAATTACAGTACAACAACTACTACAACCACCATTAGTTGCCAGATATGAATTTTTGCAAAAATGTCTTGAAGTAAAGTATTAATTTTAATCTAATAATACTGTTTATTCAAAAGAGAAGAGAACTCTTTATATAGTGACTTCAGCTGTGATCAATATATGGATTTTCTGAGTTGTTTGAGTAGCAAAACATTGACCCATGACCAATCCTATGCTAATGTTTATGGTAATGATAGTCTTCACAGCTTTGACCTTTGACAATAGGGTGGTGCAGGGAACGCAGTACTGAATATGAACTAGACAGAAGAAGAAGAACAGATAAATTAAATTAGGTAGAAGTTTGGTCTTTGTTTAACTGTCAAGGATTCTCTAATTTTCTCTGTACCACAATCATCCAAACAATGCATATGATAAGCCTCTGGACTGTAATATTTAATATGCTTTAATTGCAGTTTAAGAATAAAGCCTGACCCGTGAAATAGTTTTGATTGTTAAT
Organism: Scartelaos histophorus; assembly: GCA_000787155.1. NCBI lineage: Eukaryota > Metazoa > Chordata > Actinopteri > Gobiiformes > Gobiidae > Scartelaos > Scartelaos histophorus. Next base: position 9,140 of record JACN01041135.1, on the reverse strand, counting down.
TTTTAAAGATGTTTGTGCTCTGGTTGAGGTCAAATTTTAGGTTAGGGGATAAGTACTTGGTCCTACTGTGTAGCCGAAGTCAAATTTACTTTTCTATTTTTTCAGTATGTGCGTGCATATACTAGGTTGACATACTTTGAGAATGTTCTTAGAAAACGAAGCATTTTGGGGCTGCAGTCCACAATGCAAACATGTATGTATCTCAAGTATGTTCATTTACATGCACTGCCCCGCTGAATAAAAAATACAAAACCAAGAGAAGGGTCACATAGGTCAACATTCAACAGATTGTGCTTGTATCTCTGTTGCCTCAGCTGCCATGGAACAATTCATATTCCTAGCAAAGCATCACCTCATCTCTTCCTCTCTGCAGCCTATGAAGATCTGCGTCCAAATAGAGTTGTCGAAACAGGAGAATCCGGGGCTTAGAGAACAAAAGGAAAAGGCCAAGTTCGTGTGAGACGCGTAGAGTCTGTGAGATTAAGGCCGTCAATCCGAGCCTCTTTAGCACCTAGCCCAGCCTCCTCTGGGGATCAAGCATAAAGTTGTACTGGAGACAGAGGAACTTTTCACATTGAGCAACACACTCCTCCCCTCTCTTTATTGGCTCATATCTGTGTGGCTCAGTGCAGCGGAGATTTAGGCGAGTCGAGTGGGTGGGAAGGTTTCGCGTTGGAGAACTTTCCCTGAACTCTAGCTGGCTTTGTGTCTGCTTCTTTCATCTGGGGTCACTGTCAGTCGAAGGTTTATCTGGTTAGAAGCTGCCCCGAGATGAAACAGGGACCGAGTTGAGGTACACAACACCAAAGGGCATTCTGACGGGGCTCTTTAAAGGACGGGCTCAGGTCTACAGGCAGTACACTTGGGTCAAATGTGGGTCTTAAGCACTAAGCACACATGCATGAGAGTCATTTGGTTGTGGCGGTTACACAACTTTTGTCCAAGTACATTTATAATACTAATAATAGGCCACTGTCAGTTTAATTCAGAATATAATACCAAGGACACGGGTTTATTCAAATGTGTGGGCAAAGTTAGAGGTTTTCAAATATATTTCAGCCTGGAGAGACCCAGACATAAAGAGAAAACTATCGGTAAGTTTGATTGAATGAGTTGTTTTTGGGGCTCAAACCCCCACAGAAGACATTGTGACGAAGGGTGTGGCCGAATTAGATGGTGTTTAGGAGATGTTTTCCCCAAGCCTGGACACTGGAGGTGGTAGAGATGAAGGAGAGGAGAGGGAAGGGGATGATGAGAAGAGGAGGTGGGGCATGGCACAAACTGAATACTGAGAAGAAGGTAAATGATAGTGGTAAATGGGGAGTGCAGGTAGGACTTTATACAAGCTCCATTATTGTTAATTATACGTTAGGTTTTAATTTGAAATGTTTTGCCCTTTAGATTTTCCTGTCATTTTACAGAGAAAACATGGGTAACACAGTCAGTCCAGATATATCCCCAGAGGTGCAGAGCAGGCATAGTTACAATCCTAAAAACCCTATGAAAAAGTACCTATCAAACTACATCAGCCAAGCAGTAGCTCTCAATGGACGTCCTTAAGATATTAACATTAGCAGCATTTCACAGCGAGCGCTTAGCATTTGATGGTCGTCTTATTCAAGTTCTTAGCTTTTCTGGCCTTGGTTGCTGGCTTGACGCCCCCATCATCAGTACAATGAACATCAGCCTCATGCCTAATTCTGTACAGCAGCACCGGTGTGTGACATCAGAGGGGGGAGAGGTCACACCTGGTGAACAACGCCTCTATTTTTAGACCACCATTAACACTGATTGACTAAAGTAGGGGTGCTTTATGCCCTGCCATAACAATTAAAGTAACAATTTTCTAAAGTCTATTAGTATTGTGAATGCTTGTAGATTAAATATGTTGTCACAGAGAACTATTTTCCCATCGCCGGATGAATAGAGGCATATACCTTGATGACATGTTTGGATCACACCGATAAAGAAGCTGTCAGAAAACAAAAGCTCTGACTGATTTCAACAAAAGGCAATTCAACTCATATGCGCCACCACAAATCTGACAACTATTCAGGCATCTTGGTGAAAAGCCTATGTTTTCTCACTCATGTGTTATTGGGTTACTGTCAATCTCCTTTCAGTGCGAGCCTCATTTTATGATAGCAAATTCATCCTGTTCTGGTCTGCAATGCACAATGGCATAATACATTATCATCATAAGTCTCTTTTTTGTGCTCTGCCTATTTTTTCGCAGGTAAGTTTGATGACATTGATGGCTTACTCAAATTGACTGTGCCTGTGCATTCCCTGTTGTAACGGATGTAATGTTCTGTTTGATTTGATCTTGCTTTTATCAATTTTGAAGCAATTTTAAGCTTAACAATAGACTGAGAAATTTGTGTCAGTGGGCAGACAATAACTAGTCGGCTTTGAGGGAAAATCATTTCTGCAGACATTATGTGCTGCCAGACACTTTGGTGTTCATTGTATTGGTGCTGCTTTAATTTTGTCACTAAACCTCCGGCACAATGCAACACTGAGGTGAGCTATTCAGCGAAGTAAAGATTTGTCAGATTCTTTATTATTTTATTTGGTGACAAGAATCTCTACAGACAAACAATACAAAAAAAAAAAAAAAAAGAAAAAAAAAAAAAAAAAAAAAGCCTTTATCAAGTGAATATGCATTTCCTTAGCCAGTTTGCAGGAATATTGCACTGGGTGAACCTGTCTGTCTATTCTTACACAAACTCTGTGCCTTCTGTATATATTTATTTATTTATGTATGTACTCTTTTGAATTTGTTTGTTTTTCATTAGTAGATGCTTTTTAAGAGGGGGTTTGAGAGGCAGTGATTGTAGCAGACAAAAGAGTTTAAAAAAACTCTTTTCAATGTAATACTGATGTATGCTGCTGTTCCAGTTTGGACCGCGGTGCCCCCTAGTGTCGCGGACCTGGACCCCTCCCTCCCTTCATGTCCTGGATTAATCTGTCCTCGTCCTGTTAGATCAGTAGTTTCCTTCTGCCAATAGCTTTGGTCTACAGATTTACAACCTTATTGGCAGTGGACTCATCCTGGTCATCTATGCCTGTCCGTCCATGGGAGTGGATCTCTCCTTCACTGTGGTTCTCCTCGAGGTTTCTCGGTTTTTTCCCACTGGGTTTTTTTTTTTTGAGTTTTTCCTTGCCAAAGAAGGAGGGTCTAAGGACAGGAGATGCTGGGACAATTATCCATTTGCCTGCTTGTTGTTGGACATTCTGTATTTTTGAATTATTAATTAATTACAAATTATTATTATTATTTTTTTTTTTTTCTTGTTCTGCTCATTCTCTGACATTTTTGTTTGCTAATTTAACAATTTTGTGAAGCCCGTCGAGATAACTGTTGTTATGATTTTGGGCTATACAAAAATAAATTGAATTGAATGTAATAAGAGGGCCACAGGTCTACTGTTTGGCACAAAGTTAGAAGAAAAGTTGAATGATATATTTGATAATAAAAATAGACTTAACCAAACTTGTTGGCATATAAACGATAATTATACTACAAAGAAAACTGTTGAAGTCAACCCTGGAAGACTGAAATGAAGTCTTGTATATTTGCTAGTGTCTTCCTTTGTCTTATCCCTGTGTAATCCAAGCTGTGCCTTGGTACAGCTCAGGGGAGCACAGCCAACAGCCGTGATCCATCTTGGTGCTAATTAGAGACGTCTTCATTTTATTGGCGTGAACTGGGCCGGATGCTGGTGGTAACGTCAGCACCAGGATGTGCATGCTCGCAGATATATTTCTCATCAAATTTCCAATAACTAAAAATAACCATAACACTCCTGAGGACAGTTTTAATGACATTAATGAGGACAACAGTGATGTATGACTCCAGCACCTACAATAATAGTGAAGATTGGCCCCTGGGAGCTTAGTTTCATTCAGGAGTTCGCCTGTGGGCTCACCTCAAAGACCAGGGAACATGTGGCCAACAAAATGGCGACTGTCATAAACCAATTACACAGTTTGAATATTAAGTAATATTTCAGTTTGAAAAGAAATTGCAGATGTCCTCTTTTATAAATCTTAAGACATTTGTATAACCTATGATTTCGCAGCGTAACTTGAAACTGTTCTTTAAAACGTTTCATCTTGCAGTCATAACCTTTACACAGAATAAATGTCTCGTAATTTGATTAATCATAATAATTTAGCAAGTGCATGTATCAGGTTTAACTCTGTGTCAATCTGCAAATTCAACACTTTTATTTTGAGTTTTCACAGCTCAAGTACAAATGAAATGACTTCTCTGTTGCTTAGGTGAGGAAAGATCGTTCAGTGATGATAAATCTTCTGTTATAGTTTGTTGTGGCTCTTAATGTTATTGATTATTGATTATGATTATTTATTTATTTGTTCCTTATTTTGTAAAGCAGAATTACTTTTGCGTAGAAACTGTGCCGCGCAGATAAACCCGCCTTGTCGTACAATCGGTGCACATGTTGGTCACTGGTAAGTCAATGGAAACAATTAAATATTAGCAGAGACTGTACGGTGGACATGCGTGATTAAATTTCCTCTCCCGCAGAATCGATGAGCTGCTGTTCCCTGGTGCACTGTGTAATTACAAAACCCTCATTAGATTATGGAATTGAGGAGCATATGGTGAGAGAAGATCCCTTTGATGTTTTCATGTAATGAGTGCAGCAAAAGAAAGGAAGATTTCTAAAGCCTGTATTTCACTTATCCCATCTAAGCCACGCTGCAGAACATACCTGAAAATAACCGATTCAGAGGCGTTTAATTGAATCTTTAGATTTTAGAGCATCACATAAAGAGTTAGAAATGTATGTATTAGACTTAGTAACATGTTCAGAGGAGGATCTGTGCTCAAAAGCTGCATATTATTTAAAAACTGTATTATTATTTAGGCTAAGTTCTTCTCTAATGCAGAAAACACTGTTATCACCACCATATAGAAGCGCACCACTGTGGTTTTAACCATCACACACATTAACTACAATCATGTGGATATTTCCAGCACGGGAATTGCGGATCTCTACTGAACAAAAGGCAAGGCAAATTTATTAGCATATTAGCATCGTGCACAATTCAAAGTGCTACACATAATAAGAAATATATTTAAATCAATATATCAAACAAATCAAAACTTAAATAATCATGCATTTAAAACAAAAGACAGAAAAAGAGACATTAAATGAGAGAGAAGAGTGCAGAATAAAAACCTTTCAGTCATATGTAGTGGTTTGTGTCCCATTTTTATTTTCTCACACCTAAAAATGACAATGTGAAATGAAAAGTTACATCTTTATTTGATATTCTAGACATTTTAAATCCCCTTCTTTGGGTACACAAATACCTATGCAACCAACTTCTATAAACATGAATCGCGTTAAGTTCTATATGGTAAAAGTGCGTGTGCTGAAGGGGCCAACTGGGGCTAAAGTGGCTTGTGAAATACTGTATACTGCACTTTCTTTTAAAACCTCAGCTATTGTCCTACAACATTCAAATAACATCACACTGGGAATAAAGAATAAAGTAATGAACTAAAGAACAAACAAGCTAAAGAATAAAGAATCTGACGAACAAAGAAAAGAAAAGCAGTGGCCGTCTGTTGTACAGGGAACAATATATATTAACTTCAGAACATTACAGACCACCACTCCAGGTTAACAATAAAAGAACATTTACGGTAATTTAGAAAAGGAGGGGCACCCTACATGGGGCTTGCAGCACATTAGGAGCGGCTGCCATCACCAACTCCACACAGAACCTTCAATCCAGTTCTTACAAACACATTAGGGCAGGTTTTTTTTAAACACAAACAGATATTGTCACACAGTTCCACGACTTGAATAAATGTTCTGTTGTTTCTGGTTGTCTGCAGATGTTGAAATGCTCACTGTTATGTTTATGTCGAGTGTAATTTCATCCTGAGTGACCAAATCTTAATCTTTCCTGGTTCCTACTGTACTCCTCATTGGCCCTTCTTTTTTTTTTTGCTTTTGTACTTTTACTTTTCAATTCCGCACGTTTTTGATGATCTGACGTCTTTCTAGTTATTCGTGTATCTGACTATTCTAGTTATCTGATTTTTGGTACCAGCAGCCTCTTCTCTTTTTACTTCATTCTTTTTGCCATTTTTCCCTCACCTTCTGTTTTACTATAGACCATTTTACTTAATTTCACTTTAATATCCACACACTCCACACGCTCATCTGCAGCTTCGTTTCCTTTGACACCTACTGTATGTGCGCTGGAACCCATAAAAACACCACCACACCAGTCCCATTCCCACTACTCTATACGGTGCTTGTTTAAGTTAAGAACATCTGGCCTGCATTCTGAGTGACCACTTCACAAACTGGCGAGTGCTGCACTAAAGTCTGCACACATACGGCTTTCCTTCTTCTGCATGTGCACCTATTTCTACTCAGCAATCAGTGACGCTCTGAGCCACGCGGCGACGCAAAGGTGGGTGCATTCACAGACACACCACGGTAGGAAATTAACATTTTCACCCGGTTATATATGCATAGCTAAACAGAACCGTTTTCAGCCTGGATTTAAACGGTCAAAGTAGAGGCCTCACATGTTCAGGAAGACTGTTTCAGGTTTTAGCAGCGTGAATCTGAAATGCTGACGCCCCGAGTTTAGTCCTGACTCTGGGCATCAGCAGGAGGCCGATCCCTGAGGTCCTCAGAGTGCGAAATATTTCATACGGTACTAACATGTCAGAGATGTACTTTGCAGCTTCATGACATCAAAAGGTGGAACAGAGCAAAAAGAAAACCTTTTGAATTGTAACGTTAAAGGCCACACAACATCCAGGCCTAAACATGTTGGCAGCCGTAAAGGTAATGAAGGACTCTTGTTATATTCAGTTGATATGCCTCAGGTTTGTACCTTTACATTTTTCAGTAATGGCAACATTGTGGTAAGATGGAACAGAGCATTTTGAGCTTTGGAGATATAGACAGAGTAATTACGCAAACATGGGTGAATGAAAAAAAAAACACAACTCCAGGTATGTTTTCGATGAGGTAACAACATTTTAACATGACTTAAAGTGCACAAGAGTCGGTTTTGCATAAAAAAAGACCTTTAAATACATCACATAGTTGTGGCCATTGCCTCATCTTTCTTCTCAGTTCATCTCCATGCCGGCTGTTTACATAAATGTCAGAGTGCGGCCCAGTCTAGAAGGTCTACAGCCTTTTGATTCCCACCAAATGTTGAGCGTTTGTCGTTTTGCCAAAGGAGCGCTGTGGTTGAAAGACCGAGAGAGCTTGATGTCTTAAGGAGGCTCCGGGAAGATGCAGTGCAAACATGAGAGAGGCGCTTAAGGCGGCTCTTGTCTTGTGTTCACAGTGCAGCACTTTCATAACATCCATTGTGATGAGAGACAGTGGGTTGGAGGAAGAGACTGTGTGCGTACGACTGCACAAGTGACACTCTCAAGTAGTTTTCCTGAATGGAAAGAAATATGAAGCATGATCGCAGGAAAAATAAATGAAAAGTCAATGGGGTTTATTATTAGTATAGCATGCCTTACAATCTCTCTATAAACTAGACCTAACATCTCTACTGGTCTGGAAAACACCTGTTTTTTGTCTCCATGAAGAAAAACATTTGATGGACGCTCCACCAGAAGAGTTACATAATGCACCTTTAATGTATAAGGTCACATTTATGCAGTTATGGTTTGTATATACTCAGGGTAACTTTGTCTATAACAAAATGAGGTACTAAAATTTTAAAATAAATAATGAAACAAATGAAAGACTTCTCACAATTCTCCCTGCACTTCTTTAGCGCTGTCTTGTGTTTTGCAATGTAATTCTCACCTTCCTAAATGTGTTTTGATTGGAGTTTTCTGATTTGAGTCCTGAGGATTGCTTCACTGAGTGGTTTGAGATGAAGGCTTGTATCCGGTGGGTCCCTTTACAGCAGAGATATAAACATTTTAATAAGCAGTTTGCCAAAGCAAGAGGAGGTAATTTCTCACCAGGGTCTCTGCTAAAACCTTTAACAACCGCTCATCAAAACAGCCAAACTATTATAAAATGTGAAGATGGGCTTCAGTCAGGGAACAGGTATTAAAAAAGAGGCAAATGTGATGAGAAAGCAGTTGGCAAAACCTTAGGGAGTATGCATGCAGTAGCAATTAGCCTCAAAAGGTAAAAGAGAAAGTACCTTTCCACATGCTTCTCATGCTTTACTTTGAAAAGGATTGTGGGTAAAATCGCAGCAGGCGTTATTGAAAATGATTGCCGTTTTCTTTTTTTAAAAATAGTAATTTCTGTCCTTTGCAGTGTTAAGGATTTAGAATAAGTGGAACATTCACAAGTCTCATTCTGCTGTAGTTCAAATAACAGAATAAGTGCATCAGTCTGTTTGACAATCCTGGTCCATCTCATCACATGGTTTAATGTTTAAACTTTGAACTGCTCTGAGCCCAGTTTTAGTCCCAATAGACCCAACCCGTTCTAGTTCTGGTTTAGGATTAGTTCCAAATTTAGTCCCAATTTATGTCAAAGAGAGAACGCAGCCTTAAAGCATGTTCAGAATGTATTTCTCTTACCCTTAAACTGACCCATACTCCCAAAGCCTCTTCCATGATATAAATAGCTCTTTTTATTTACCTTATGCATGCCCCTGTTTTATTTGATCATATTTCTATTATTTCATGTTGTACCAGAACAACCAAAGCGAGTTCTTTGTACATTTTGTTCACTAACAAGACATGGATTGCAGTTGTATTTTCCTTCTATGGGGTGTTGACTGCATAAACATAACACATTTAGATCAGCATTTAACTTTTTGTTGTTTTGAAAATGCTATATTCACCGGGAACAATGTATTAATATGTCTCACTTTTTTGCTTTCGGTGTCACTCTCCCTCCACAACACTATTACCACACAGTCGCATCAGGTTTGTCTTGTTGAGGTGTAGTTTTGTTTCATGCTTTTATATATTTATGGTGAATTCTGGGAGTATAGGTGACGTAGGCTTGTGGGCTCAGCTTTGCACAGAATGTTTCAGCTAACTGGAGAGTTTGAACCGGGCCCGGGAGAGAGAGAGAGCACCAAATTACTGAAAGATGCATAAAAAAACCTCCATGTCACTGTGGTTCTCCTCGAGGTTT
>KN487463.1:21627-60462 GCA_000787155.1 Scartelaos histophorus | reverse complement strand
CCTGCTGAATCCCTGCTGTTTTCTAATTATCCGTGCTATAAATCTGAGACCATGAGTTTGTCTGATCGATTAATCCGCCAATCACAGCAGCGTCTTTTAAAGTTTTGTGTGGCCTGTCAACTAATATAACGACTATTGTGATATAGTTCTGGAATTTTTCGAGAAGAACCGCTGGGCGAATGAATTACAGCATCTGCAGGGCGTTCTCGCAAGACAAACGGCTCCGGCCTTGATCAAAAGTTCTTAATCATTCCGCTGTTAAATTTTAACAGTTGAAACTCCTCGAAGATTTGTTCCAAACGTGTGCAGTGTTTTCTTTCATTTCACTGAAGGTCGGCGCAGCAGCAGATGCCAGAGGTAATGAACCATGATGGAGCAGAGATGACAAACTATTTGAGAAATGCCACTGAGCATGTCTTAAGTGTCGCGTTTATTCGAGCAGAGTCTGAAAATTATGAAAAGCACTTATAAACTCATTGTAGTGAACACAGATAAGTTTTTACCTTGTTTTTAACATAGGCCTAGTAAAAATCTGCTGTAAACCTTCTGGTGTACAACTTAGATAATGCTGTTCAAATGTTCAAGGACTTCTGTTGTGTTCAGCGGGCTATCCACATCCTTCAGAGTTTACAGGGACGAGATGGAAAATCAGGACAAAAAGAAAAGGACGGTTCAAGTGCTGACTGCAGGACCTTGGCTTTGTGTCGGTCTGAGTTCCAAACCTACTGGGTTCAATTTAGAGATGGCGTCTGGAGTCGAAGTTAAAAAGAAAACTCTAGAATGAAAGAACAAACATAAATAAATAAAATAAATACCTTGCCTTGAAATATTTAATTTAAAAGCTATTCTGAGCAGACGAAGGGGACCAAAAATTAACCGATACAAAAGTTAATACCACACACGAGAATTCATTAAATGTGCTCGTAGGCATGAGTTTCAAACTGATGTAACATTTGACTTTATAATGTTGTCACCTCATCCAAAATACAACTGGAGATGTATTTTGGTTAATTTATGCTGAGTGGTTAGAGCAGTGGCCTCCCAACCTGAAAGTCGCTGTGTCCTTAGGCAAGGCACTTCAACCATATTGCCTCGTATGAAAGTGGTGTGTGTCGGTGGTGCTTGGAGGGGCTGAAGGAGCTGACTGGCAGCATTGAGTCCGTCAGTCTGAAAGGTGCTACATAAAACAAATGATTAATGAATTAAGAATGAGTTTAGTATTAATTAATCATGTGCCTGATATTCGGTGCCATTAGCATTTCTGACGACTAATCACTCGATCAATAACTCTGAAAAATCAAAACATCTATAGTTCTATTTCATGGGAACACTCCTTGTGCTGTATTGTTCTCCAGTGCTTGTTTGAGCTGCCAGATAAACAAGGCAGGAACAAATGATCTTTCACGAAGCAATCAATCCCCGCGCCGAGATGATGTATGCCCCTGTGCTGAAGCCATGGCACTTTTTTCTGCATTGACACTGAAGGCAAACGGTGACAAACACAAACAGTGATACGCACCATGAGCTCCCAGGGAGCAAAGGCTTGAATGGATGATAAGTAGAGGAAAAGGAAGTCATTTAAAGGGACAACAAAACCACGTGGTTAAAAGCTATAGGGTCATATGAGTTCAGCCACTTTTTGCTTTTGTGTGTTTTTTTGTTAAAATGTCAGTGTTTACCTCATTAAAAACACTTGGCATTCAAGATTTTAAAAGACATCCCTGGGGTAAGTTGAACCACCAGATTAAAGTCTGACCTGTGGACCCATAATTATTAAAACTCATATTTATACATTTAAAAAGTGCAATTTTATACAGATGTTTGAATTTAAAATTAATTATTAAATTCATTTAATTTACATTCAGTATCAAACTCAGACATTTAAAATTAACCTGTAATATAAAAGTATTAATTTATTTTGATAATATAATATAATATAATTTCCCATAATTTTAGGGTGGATCAGCCCACAGTGCCCATTTCAGCTTAATCACACTTTTTTGGATAAATGGTTTTTAAGGGAAAATAACAACCTAAACAGTTCATATGCTTGTAAATTGACTCAAACACACACAAATATTCTCTTGTTTCTAATTTTCCTAATTTATTGGGGATTTGGTGTCTCAGCCTAGTGCCTCAGTTTACCCAGACTCCCCTGCTGACAGTAGCAGACTGGGTCAGGAACACCCCTGTTCTGTGGATGTATATGTGCGAGTGTCTGTGCATTATGGCTGTGCTGGGTCTAATCTCCACTCTGGAGTCATCTGTTCTACTGCAGCAGCAGCTTCAGTGAAGTCTGAATCGGTCCCTCAGTTCCCATAACCACAGCTCCTTCTAAAACGTGCCCTCTGAATGTGCACACTGACACACACACTAAACACACACCAGTTTATTCTCATATGAATCTGAAAAGAAACTGCAATTTGTGCAATTTTTTGTACAGTCAAAACTCGTCTGTCAGATTCCAAGGAAACATTTGCATAAAGAATGTTGACTTGCTTTTGCTTAAGATGGGGTGTTAAGGAAAATCAACTTTTTGAAGCTTTCTTCCATATTATAATGTTCCCTCATCAAAAACATGCCTGAGGAGGTTTTACATCCATGAATGTTTACGTAATCCAGTGATCTCTCCTGGCCTGGCACTATTCAAACCCTCCTTATGATTAGCTGTATGATCCTGTGCTAGACTCAGCCCACAAGCCTAAATCACTCATGGTCCCACACGGCCATTTTTCATAAATATACAGGAGCAGGATACAAACACTGTACTAAAAATAAGCCTGATGCAGTGTGCAGTGGTTCCACTAGTGGGATGAACGCTGATTGTATTGTGAGAAGAAACTTAAATAACTTTACATTTTACTGTACTTTGGTTATTGGATACAGCATTGTCAAAGAAAAAAAGTTGAATAACCTCCTTTTAAAATTATATAAAATTATTTTTAATGATTAATCTTTAATTGAAAACTTAAAACTTTTTTTTTGCTTCTAATCCACTGTCCTTAACATCATAATAAATCCAAACAGTGTCATACATAAAACTTTTTCATGGCTCAAAATACAAATTACCTTCTTCCATTTTCTGCGCTACATTTGCAAAGAGTAATTATAGGCAAGTGTCATTTTTCCCAGTCACGCTCCAGTAATATTCATCAAACTTATTACTGTTTGAAATAGAAATGAAGCTAAATGTAGCATAAAATAGCTATTTCAAAGTAACACGGAGATCGCCACCAGTGATGAAATGCCATGGCTCTATTGATGTTTTAAGCTAAAACTGTGGATTATTTAAACCGCTGCGGCCGTTATGCCTCTGACCTTTGAGTGTAATTGCTCTAAAACACAACATTACAGCCGCGATTTTAGCTGCATGTTTTTATATGATTCGGGTCTGATCACTCTGGAGATGCAAAGGTCAAGCTGCTGTGGCTTGTTTCTGAAATAAAATGGTCGTCTGTGTAAACAAAAGCAGACGGAATCTAAATGCTTCGGGGAGAGGGTCAGGGGAGTGGGCAGGAGCAGGCTGAGGAGGACTGACACAACTGGACCAGCTTTAAAGAGACTGAATAACGGAAGTATAAGATTTTAACGATGACATTCGATTTATTTATTCAAGTTAGCTCCTCCCACCACTGTATGATGACAGAAATGTGCACCACGTGATCAGTTCTGACCAGTCGGCATAATGGCAGTGTAGTGACGCAGGCTTTAGTGTGCGTTGAGGCCGCCTATAAAGGGGGTTCTGTTGCCGGTGTTTAAGCTTTGTTCAATTGAATGTCGGTAGTCATAAAAATCCGAGTCAGTTCTCCCGACAACTGTTGTAAATGTGTTCAATTGCAACAGTCGGGAAAATGTGGATGCCCGAGAAAGTTTAATGTTTGTTTTGTTAGCTTATGTAGTTAGTGTCTCAATTATGGTAGTTTGAGTATTACATCCTTCCGATTCGGTCTGCTCCCAACTAACCCGAGTTTGTGTCTTGGAACCCCGATTTGACTGGCCATTCGATTGCACTTTCCAGAATTGGAGGTCGGTTTTTCCTGAGTCCCGAGCACAATAGAATGCAGCTCCTGTCCCACCCAAACCCAATGAGAGGTACAATTAGGCGCACTAGATCACATGGTAGGCATCAAGCTCACCGATCAGAGTAGTGGTGCCGTGAATAGGCCAGGAGTGGAGGTTTAAACCGTCCAATCCTATGTTTCGTGGTTAATAGGCTAATGTTTTAACCTTACCTGGAAACAACCCTTCGCCTGCAGTGGTGTTTGGGTTGCGATGCCTGGAATATACACACCGTTCGAAAGTTGCCCGTTATGCTTCACTATTTTTACTCGTCTTGTACATGTAGTTTGATTTGTATTGTTAATAGGCTCCTACATACTGAGAAATCACCTATTTTAAGGTTTATATGGACGCTGGGTTTGGCAAAGCGAACTCTCCCTGGCTGGGGCATTACCAAGCTGTATACCTGTAAAAAACTATTCTACCCGAATGTGAAATGTGAAATTAATGAAATGGAATATAAAATGCTTAACCTAAAAAAAACAACCTTAACATGATTTATGAATAAACAAAGCATAAATCCAAATGCAAGTTTCAGTCGAAGTCAATTGAAACAACCTTGTGCAGCTTATTAACTGTGGTGATTTTCTGTTTAACTTAAATTGGGGATGCCGTTGTTCAGCAAATTAAAATATGTATCTTGTCACAGCAGCTAGAGCGAGGTGAGTGCAGGCTTAGAGTGGGGCAAGGTGCTGCAAAGCTACATATGTGGAAGTGTCATAGACTGTATATATATATTAATGGACGTAGATAACCTGTTACCCACTGCATCCCAGATAGGAAGTGAACACGGGGCTCTTCTAGCTCCATCGACTCCAATTGACTCTACATTGAAAAATTGTCCTCCCTCTCTCTGTAACTGCTGCTGCTGAACAGATTTGGTCTTAAAATGCGCATATTAAACCGCTTTACATCATCCTGGTGTTTTATTTCACTATGTTACCGTAAATACATTCTAATTTGCTCTAAATTTATCCCTACACTGGAGAACTCACACTCCCTTAGTTCACTTTATATAGTCAATCTACATCTAAAATCATCAGGCAGTCTTTACTTTGAGCTGTAATTGGTTGTTTGTTTCATATTTTAACTTGTAATAAAAGTCGTCATTCGCTTTGAGTACACAGTGAGCAACTGGTGCCCTGCTGTGCACCACATCCTATATATTTTTAATTTTTTTTTCCAGGCATTAGAGTGACTAATGGTACTATATTCTTAAATACACTAGTGAGGGTTAGTCTGGGTCACACCGTGCACCTGTTTTATTTTCTGGTCATCACTGGGGCTCACTTTATTGCCTTGATTAGCCTGACTCTATGTAGTCCCTTTGGATTTATCACACTCCTTTATTCACGTATCGATCCATGGCTGCTGTATATTAAAACCAGCTCAAGACTTTAATGCGCTGGGACAGTAATGTTACTCCCTTTTATCTCAGCCTTCCCCTTTAACTGCATCAGCTCATGGATGAGATCTTGTGCCGTAAGATCTTGTAAGATACATGGATCTATAATAGGAACTGTAAAAGCCACACCCCCCTCTGCCCTGAAGCATGTCCCATTAGAGTCCACTGTGCGGCACTGCAACAGCCACAACATAAAGACAATACTCCCATAGAGCACACGGTATGTTTGTACATGTTTGACTGACTGGGATTTACAGCTTTCACAAAGGTCAGATTGTTAAGGGCTTCCTCTCTATCAAGAATATCAACTTTGTAGAATTTTTCCAATCCTCAAAGTGCTTAAAAGTTAGCTTTTTGTAGCAGCCACCGCTCTGATCATTCGGTGCACGTTTTATGTCATGACGTGCTGGACTGTGTTGGCCATTGTGCACCAATGAGCCCAGGCCATTGACAAAAAAATGCCATTCATCTTCCAGACCTAAAATTGCAAGAAGTGTGCACAGGTTAGGAAAAGGATGTCGTGAGATTCCTTTGATATGTTTATGTGTTTTTGTACTGGACAAATAAAGAGTTAAGTGCTGGAAAGTTAAGCCTCTAGAGAATCTGTAGTTCCAATGCTACAATGACAGCAACATTATATAATAAGGATAATGTAATATTGTGAGGTCAAAATAGTGAACTGGATTACACAGTTTGCATATTATGTTTTGTTTGATTTTGGTGTGAGTATTGCATGATAAAATATAGAAAAACATGTGCGTGGGATTTATAGTTCTGCGTAGACTCAGCGCACACTGCTGCCGCCGCCTTGTCGCCGTCATTTTTGATTTATGGATCAGCATTGAGGTCTATGCGCCGCAAAGCAGTTCACCACCACAACACTCTTTAAAAATGGCATTCATGTATACAAAATGAAGTGGGAAAGTCAAGTACCGGAAATCAGATCACAGTGCTTATTGTCTCCGTTACTTTTCATTGCTGCCGTAGTTACAAAATTTCCGGGGTGCACGTCGGTCAAAGCGAACACTCTGCAGAAGAGCTTCAAGGCAACGCAGGAGGGCATCTTCCAGCTTGTTCCCAGTGAAATGTTGTTCCTTTGGCTATATTCTTCCTCAGTATGAATGTTCCAAAGGATGATTTTAACTTTCTATTTCCATAGAATCGTGCTGGTGTCATGCCACCTCCAGAAAGTTATATTGTACCTATAAGTCAAAATCTTGTCTCATTCTCATGGTCCCAGCCTCATGTTGATTCTCTGTTTTACTATTTGATTTTCTAAATTTCCGTGGTTAAATCAACAATTGTGTTTGGCCCTGCAAGTCGACTGCGGTGTTTTTATGCTATGCAAAAATAAATTAAACGAAAATTGAAATTGAACTTCATGTCTCGTCTCAGCCCACCCCCAACAGCTCCACGTAATGAGACAGCGCATTAGGTGCACTGTCGAATTGCCCACATGTCCGAGAATGTCCCCGAGCATCCATTTTAACTCCACCAAAGATGAGAGAGGATCAAGGACTGGACCACCACAGAGGAACCCCGACTGAGCTCCTCATCATTAGAGTCACACTTGTAAGACCTGCTTCTTCTGAACACCACCACACAGGGACGGCAGCCGGAGACCTCCAGCTATAGACAGTAATCGTGTGGGATTCACAATTTCCTACATGATTGGAACAGCTTTGAAATCTCTTTCATGCAGCTGTTATTGTGTTTGGACTCATAGATGGCCTCTAGATATGAAGCTGAGATTTCCCTGAATTGGGACTGGCATATCTTTCCACATCAAAAAAATATATACTCAGTGTTTGGATTTTTCTTTTTTTTAAAGACTATTAAAGGCGCTAGACATGATTTTTACTGTCTTATGAACATGAAAACAGATCTGCTCTGTACTGTTTAAGTAATATTAATCTAAAATGATATTACTCTTACTCTCCCAACCATTGCCTGCCACTTTAAATCCATGATCTCTGTCTTTTTGCAGCACATTGGAAACTGTTGTGTTTGTAAAATGTGTTTAAGGAAGTGAATTTGTATTTAAATGATAATGAAAAATGACTTTTTAGTGCTTGAACTATGTTGTAATTGTTTTATCAGATAAAAGCACTTCTTTAAGTCAAAAAGACCTATTTATATGATCTGATGGGGGCACTCCGGTGCACTTTTTGACTTTTACGTTGGAACCACATGCAAGAGAAGTAAGGAAACAGCTTCTGGCGATGTTGTCTTTTTCTGATATTATGAGAAAAATAAATAAGGATTGACTGAAAATTGGCCTGAATATGAGAGGGAAGGGCGCTGCACAGAGGAGCCATCAGAGGAGGCTTGTGTTTGTTGTAGAATTACTTTGATTTGAATGTCACTGGTGCAGCATATTTTCACTGAGAAATTGCAAAAGTTGTTGAACAAAAATAACTTTGGCTAGAGGTTGATTTTAAGAAAACATAACCAAAAATCTAATAGTTGTTATGCATATGTTTCCTTTGAAGCTATAATTTCTTTCATTTCTACACTTGTGGGTGGTCATTGACTCTTCCATCATCTTCAGCATGTTTCTGGAACAATGCTGAAATTACCCAACATTTCCCAACTCCAGGAACAAGCAAGAATTGGATTTACTTTAATGAACATTTTTCAAAGCATAAACCCTGACGAAGATGGTGGATATTACATGCTCTGGCAGAGGCTCAAAGCGAAGGCAAAGGCAGATGTGAAAATCAGCAGAGTGTGTCGAAATGAGCGAATGGAACCAAGCTGCAAAGATATGCTAATGGTTTGGCATACAGTGCGTTCATTTGGAGTTTTTCCCACCAGCACTCCACAAAGGACTTGAAATATGATGCAATCTGTGTGTTCTCATGGTTAGTCAGATGAGATTATACTATTTAAAATGCTGCTTCTGAATTCACCGAGGTTTGTGGAGGATATAAAGAGGTGGCGTTCTGTGACAGACAAAACAATGGAAAGAAACCTTGTGTTTTTAGTCTCTCTGTGAACGCAAAAGGCTGTTCTTGAACCAAAAATGGTTTAAATGTGGTGTTACGTCAGATATTTTTATGTGACATCACAGTGTGACAGTGGACCCATCAGCACACAATGATGGATAATGGAACCTGAAAAAGTTATAATGTTGTTTATTGTCAAAAATAAAAATTAAGCTATATTTACAATGAAGTAAATGCCCTGTACCAACACAGACAGGAGAGTCTGCTGTTCACCTCCATCTGAAAGTCACAGGACACTCATTTGAGGACAGTCAGGTACAGATCTTAACCAGAGAAAATAATTGTTTTGAGAGGAGGAGTTAAAGAGGCTATTTTTGTAAAGAAAGAGAATCCTTCCTTAAACAGAAATGGAGGCCTCAAATACCATCTTCTCCCATTTATCACTCTTCTCAAACCTAATTCAAAACAAACTAGGAAAACAACAGGGTGAGCCAGGTCAGACCCAGAGGTGTAATCACCCATTGGGCCTGTATCATTTTGGGTATCTACAAATAGAGTATAATAGTAATTATACTAATTACGTCCCCACACTTATGACAAGTTCAATAGGCTGAGCTACAAACAGAAACTATAAACAAACAGGTGTTAGTTTCTATGTAATTTCATTGTAACGAGCACCCCCTGCAGGCAGATATAAGACTCTGTCCACCAGCATCTGACCAGAGGTGAAGAAGCAGCTTGGATGAGCTGAGAAACATATTCGACCAAATAAACTTTTGTCCAGTTGACAAATTGATTTTCCTTTTGCCATGGATTCTACCTGGGCGACTGAGGGATTTTACACATGTATTTTCCTAGCTAAATAATGAAGATGAAAAAAAGTGTGTCCAAACTATGGTCGTGTGTGTTTGTTAATAGTCTCTAACACTCACATTACGGCAGTGCATGCAGTGGTGTATTTTCAGCACCACGGACAGCGGCCTTCAGATTTTCAGAGTTTTAGATTTCCACCAGTTCAGGTATATAGGACGCATCATCCAACGGTGTCTCCGTTGTTTCATTCATGTGTAATTATGGGCCTGTAAGAAAATGGGTCATGCACAAATCCAATAACAGCTTTGAAAATGGCAAAGTCATCAAATCTGCCAGCCAAGTTTTCCCTCAGATACGTGATGAATTGTCGCGTTGGTGTCCCCACTCTGTCTTACATGTTTCAAGGTGCAGCAGCCTCTCCAACATCAGATCTGTAGAGGAAAAGGATTTTTTTCTAGGCCTGTCACAATAATTACTATGCTGATTTATCATTTAATACATGGGTGCTGAAACAATATATTTTGGAGCTCAATATTTATAGTGTGTATATTGTCTTTGCATTATTGTTGAGCCTTTTGTTATTCAGTTGTAATAAGATGTGAGCTGTAGAAAGTTTAACAAGACACATCTAGACCTCATTAATGCTTCATTCTGCTGTTCATTTGTCGCAGCTCAAGCCTTTTGATGAAGCTGTCTATTCAAATAATGTTGTACTGGGATTATCTTGCTTATTTTTATGGCGTCAGTGCCATGAAACAGTTTCAATATTATTGTTTATCGCAGTATTTCTCTGTAGCAATATATTGTGCTTCAAAATTTGTTATTGTGATAGGTCCAGGGGCATCTGACTTTTTGACCAAATCCACCAGAATTTATTTATCCTATAGTTGCTTTTATTGTTCTGTGCAGTTGTGGTTGTCTATAAATCCCGATGGATAAAACTCTCACATTTCTTTCACCTCAGATTAACAGATGTGATTATGATCTTTGTCCCCTTTCTCTTCTCTTTGAAAGCAGACATATTTGTTTTGAAATGGCTGAACCATGCATGTCTCTGATTGGCTAATCCACCTGTCAATCATGCCCATCTGAACACGACCAGTCTTACATATTTGTAGTGTATTGGAGAAATGTGTATTCTGGATCCCAGGTAAGGCAATAGAGAAATTTTTTGATTTTCCAGTCTATCCAAATACACCTCCACTAATGAGCTCATGATCAAGGGAAACTGTTATAACCTGGCCAAAAGCTCCAAAAAAGTCAGTCTTGCATCCTTTTAATACGCCTCCTCCGGTAGATTTTTAATTCAATTGCTCCCTCATGTGTAAAGAAAACATAATAGATTTCCATTACAGCACAACAGTATAATAATCCTGCTCTTTGAAACCCATCCCGTCCCACTGGTGTAGCCTGGCCTCCTGCCCCAGGCTCTCACACTCGAGTGCAGATCGGAGCTGGAGCCGAGCAGCTTAAAGGGCCTCGTCCAGTGACCACGTCCAATACAAAATACATTACTGTGCATTTAGTGCTGACAGGGATGGATGGGGCACATTATACACGGAGATGAGAGATTCCTGAACACACGCTCCAGTTATGGTTTTATTCCAGGAAACTCATGAGGAAAAATGCCCCGGAATACAGGTAAATGCTGTAATTTTAATTTGTGAAGTCATTTAAGTTAACCAATCTACTCACAGTGGCAGGGCTTTAGTTAAAGTTGTCTTAACTTTTTTGTGAAGGCTTTGCCAGCTGTTTGTCCCAGTGAAAAATCTATTTTAGGAATATTCAGGTTCAAGAGTCACTTTCTTAACCTCAAGCTGTAGTGGACAGTTTCGTATCCTGTTTATGTATATTTATGGAACATTTCCCTGTGTGAGCATGGGTGACGTTGGCTTGTGGATTGAGCGTTGGGCCAGATTGTACTGCGAACCATAAGGAGGGTTTAGGAGTGCCAGGGAGAGATCACTATATTACTCAAACATGCACAGATCCCATCTAAAACCTCTTCAGGCATGTGTTTGATGATGGGATATTGTAACATGGTAGAAAGCTTAAAAAAATGTTGATTTTGCATAACGCACCATTTAAAGCCACTCTGAGAATAAGTGCATGTTTCCTAAGCAACTTTATCACTTACAGCATTCATGCACATATCAGTTATAACTTTTATGTTTTAAAATTAACTTTTTGTCTATTGGCTCTCTATTTGCACAGTTTCAGTAAATTCTCAGAAATCTTTACAATATCAATCCTCACCTTTAGCCGTCCAGCTCGGGAGTGCAAGTGATAGTGGCACATAAAGAATACAAATGTGCCCGTCTCCTGCTGTGCTGTTCTAATGGCTCCTGGGGTTTGTAAAGCCAGGGCCAGCACAAAAGACCAGCCCCCGATCAATGCTGCAGACCTTTCAGGCGTTCAGTCCCACTCCCTCCTCTTTGTGCTATGGCGGTACACAGTGGTGACTTAGAGATACACACACACATAAAGGGCCTCTTGTGTTGCCCATAAAACCTAATGATATCATTTGGAAAGAAGGAGGTAATGGAGAATGCCATAACACAACATAAAAGTTTGATGTAGGTGGGTTAAATAAGAGGGTAGGGTGTAGGTTTAAAGCAGGAGATGGGTCTCAAAGTGCTCGGGCTGCAGCAGACTCGGTGTTCTGTGTTACTGTATTACACTGTGGAGGTTTCCTCAGGTCACTGCATCAGGACCAGTGCAGCTCAGGTCTGTCATGTGGCAGCTCAGGCAGGAGAGTCGACCTGACTGACCTACATGTTCAGCACTTGTGGATAACGGCTAATGAAAACAAAAATCACATAATCAGCCTAATTCTGTGTACAGTTTGTAGTTAAAGAGGGGTTATTTTATTATGGGGTCTTAACTACTAACACATTATTGTTTTGAAGATGCTATATTTGTCAAATTCAACAGTCTCCCCTCCTTTTTTTCATACTCATGGCTGGGTTTGAATGTCCCCCCTAACCCCTCAAACTCTATGTAGCGCTTTACACTTTAGTGCACTCATTCAGAGTGATTCAGACACTCAGCCCACTACTTTTGTGTGGCACAATCATGGCGTCTGGGAGAGAAAAAAAAATGCTAAAATTTGGTAAAGATCACATTGGACTGACACACATACAGAAGTATCTATAGACATAATAATCATTGTTGATGTCAAGATTGATCTCACATTAACAGACTTTTCAGCTTCTTGGAAACCATGTTTAACAGCTCAAGCTAAGGTAAGCAGTAGATGTTAGCAACTTTACACAGCATAGTTTTTTTTTTGTTTGTTTGTTTGTTTGTTTTAGTTAGTTTTTGTCTGATTTCATTCATGTGTTGTGTCCAGTTAAATACCTATAACTGTCCTTTTCTGACTCTTGAAATTCATTGTGGTCTGACAGTTGTAGAGACCATTACTGGGCACCAATTTTCAAGGTGCATTAAGGGAAATTTTGAATGAATGAATGAAATGGATATGGAAATGAATACACTACTTTTAATAAGAATAATAAAACATAACACTTATATAGCGCTTTTCCTGACACTCAAAGATGCTTGACATAGATCAGGACAGACACAAACACAAATGAGATGCAGTTATTTAAAAGCAGTTTTGAACAGATACGTTTTCAGTTTTTTTTTCTTTTTTAAACATTGGGAGTGTGGATGAGTCGCTGATGTGTTTTTGGACTTGTGGACTTGTGGACTTGTGCACAATGGCGAGGAGCTCAAATTGGATGCGCTGAGGGATGTGGAGCCAGTGAAGATCTCTGAGGACAATGGTGAAGTGATCGTGGGAGGAGGTGCAGGCGAGTTCTGAATGTTCTGGAGTCTTTTGAGAAGTTTGGAGGGTGAACCGTCGAGCAGGTTATTGCAGTAGTCGAGCAGGAGGTGATGAGAGTTTCAGTGGACTGAGGGGAGAGGGATGGGCAGAGGCGAGCGATGTTCTGGAGGTGAAAGAGGGCAGTTTTGGTGATGTGCTTGATGTGATGTTCATCGGAAAGGGTTTGATTGAAGATGACACCCAGATTACGGAGGTGGGAGGAGACAGAGGAGCTGTAGATGGAGAGGGTGAGGTTATTGTAGGTTTTGGTGAGTGTTTTGGGGCCCGTCATGATTATTTCTGTTTTGTTGGAGGAAATTAGATTTGAGTCGGGATTTTATTTCGGAGATGCAGTTTGTGAGGGTGGAGTGTGTGGCTTTGCATTTGGTGGACAGGTAATGCTGGATGCAGAACTATGGAATTGAAGGTCATGTTGGAAGGCAATTGCCCAGTTTACATGAGAGCTCTAAACCTGATTAAAAAGAATTTAATTCAGAATAAAAGTTAACTTTGCTTTAAAAAGACCATGTAAACACTTAATTCCTAATGATTATTCGAAATTAAACTTATTCAGAATTAAACTTTATTCCGATTTAAGTGTTTTTTGTTTTTTTTTGTCTTTTTTTCCAATATTAAAGCCAATTTAATTTATTCTGCGATCATGTAAACATTTATTCCGCTTAAAAATAATTTCAGTCTTTCAGTGCATGCGCATTGGGTCACCCTTATGAACTACAGAAAATGAAAAGAGCGGATTGGCAGGAAACAGCAAAAGTGGTGAGAAAAAACAAAACGCCGGTAGCAGCTGATTGTGTTTTCTTCTGTAGACGTAAATACGTTTGTGTGTGTCCAATCAGAACCTTCCTGAGGGAATAAAGCCGATTTGTTTTCCATGTAAACCTTAATTCGGAATTATTATTTCCATGTAAGCTCAAAGGAGAATAATTTAAATCTGATCTATTTAATTTGGAATAATTTAATTCAGAATTAAAAACATCATGTAAAAGAGGCCAGTGAGAAGCTTCCTGACAGAATAGGACCACCTGGATAACTGACCAGCAGCAGCGTCGTTTGAGGGCTTCTCATGAACAGGGATATGGGTTTGTGGGAACTGACACAATCGGATGAATAATGAATTGTTCTAAGAACGCTTAGCTGGAATAACTTGAGAATGGGGCAGCAACAGGTGAGCAGTAACAACAATGAGTCCATCCGGCTAGCAGTAAAATGGTAACGATCGTCCAGACATAGGAATGGAAAACAGACGATGAAAGTTGTAGCTCTTGGGGGTGTTGGATGAGATGGTGAAAATAGATCAAAAAGGCAAAAAGGAGGAAGGCTGGAAAACAGAAAAGGAGATGGAGAAACAACAAAGAAACGTCAACGTCCTCTCACATCCGGGAATCAATGTGAGATGCAGTGACAGGTTACTTTTCACTCACTAAACATTTGTGACCCCTAAATAGTGCTCTGATTGAGGTTCGAACATTGACATTCGGATGTAGCCCATCTACTGAGAAGGTTTAATTGAATTATGCGTAATGATTCCCATAATTCTTCTTGATTTGATCTGATTTCCTGCTCATCTGCTGCTCCAGCCTGTTCTCAGCAGTGGTCAGCAGTGGTCGGAGGAGGTGGGAGTGGACAGTGGACCAGAGTGTGGCTCGGAGCGGTGACCGGACAGGGCCGCTGTCTCTCTCCCCTGGTCTTTGGCTCTGTTCTGTTAATAGAAATGTGGGGCTCCTGCTGCTCAGCCACCTGTGATATTATCATTGGGCTGAAAGGATGAAGCTGCTTTAAAGAGCGCTCAGTGTGACAGAAGAGGCAGAATTAACAGCACAGTAGGGCTATCAGGGTAATCAGCAGAATTTCATATTTCAGCTTTTCCTTTCTTTGGTGAGTGCGCCTTTGGGGGACCAGCAGCCTCATGATGTTGCATGATGTGAGCCAAATCACAAATTCAGTAAAAATAAAACTCACTCATAATAAAAGGCCACAGGTTCTCAAAATCCAAGCCCAGTTTGCTACCAGAAACCTGCAAAATATATGAAAATGAGCCTTTATATGAGCTTTCCTTTATAATATTTCCTTTAAATTGTATTTGTTGTAGCAGCTCGCAATAAAAACATTTACAAAGACCTAATATATCTTTTTTTATGGCTGTCCTGTTTCTCTGTCTCTCATCTACAAAAAAACATATTTTACCACATATTAAAAAATCTGCTGTACTTGTAATAGGTTATAGTCTGTCCCCCTTGCTCATATGGTCACTCAGAATGGCCATAAAAGTATCATTGTATTATTGCAAAGACTGTATATCTAAATGGACATAGCTAACGCACCAGCAGCTGTGTTCCAAATAAAAAGTTTGCATATGGGCTCTTCTGGCTACTACCACTGACTTACATTAAAGGTCTCAGGTCTTAAAATGTTCATATTAACCCATTCCACATGATCCTGGTTGGTTTTGTTTTAGCTATTTTATCTGTTAAAAAAAAATCCTATTCATAATATACAGCCTGGCTCCAAATTTGATCCTTTAATGGTGAAGTCACACTCACTTCGTCCACTTTTTGATATGGGCTGTGTATTATTGCCATTATCTATCAGTTATACATTATTTCAAAGGAAGAACGGCTGTCCTGACACTAATGCAGATAGAAATAAATGCAAGCCTTTAAGATCCACACCTACATTTCTCTGATCTAGCGCGTCTCGAGTTGATCAGACACATTATAGGTGGGATTCACAGCAAATTACTGGAGAAATTCCCCAGTTAATGATGCAAAAAGTTCATATTTTTAAACCCAGCCCAAGAAAACCACAACCTGCTGAGACACATTTCCCCCACAACTCTTTTCGAATCTGGCAATGTCCCTCGTTCTTTGGCAGCGCACACACCTCCTGGCCTGACTTCATTAGGCAGTGATTAAAACAGAACTTAGGGGCTCAGGGCTGAACTCCAAATGTGGGCTTTACATTGATGATTGGCACAAAGCATTTTTCATCGCAAGCCAAGGTGTTGTTTATAGTGCAGGGGTTGCTGCGCAGCGCCGAGTTATTATGAAGTTTAATTATGATAATGAGTCTAATGGTCCTAGATTTGTTTCAGTGCTGTTTGGAGCTGCTCTCTTTTCAGTGAATGTAAAGTCAGTTAGTCAGACCTCTCATTCATAACCCTTCGAATGAAAATGAATGAAATGACACCTGTTTTCTACCCCTTTTATTGATTTTTTCATTTGCATACTGAACCAACCTTTGTTAAAATCTATTAAACTCTCATATATATAAGTATTTAACCAATATTTAACCAAGTCATTTGTTTAATTCAAACAGTGGCTTTACTTTATTATTTTTCCTACTTGGATTCTCATAATGGAAACTTCGAAAGTACTCAAAAGAACAAGCCATTAACTCAACTAGTTACCAAACCCTGTTAGTAATTAATTTCCATATTTCAGTCTCTCCCTGTTGAAGGCTATCATCTGAACCATTTGAATTTCGAAAATAAAACCCTTTTGAAGCTCCAACACAAGTGCCATTACACAGAGTCCCATGAAGTAAGTGCTGCCTTCTAAACAGGATCATTTTATTCATTTTTTTTCCATCGGTGCAGAGCAGCAGGCCATCTTCTAACACTTTGTATGTCCAATTTGCATAGTGTGTCCCGCTTTTTAGAACCTTGCATGATTTCAATGCATTTTAAAACAGAATTATGTGAATGGGCTCCCAAGTCGCTGCGTGTTATTTCAGTGCAGTTTCCCTATTTGGAATGCCTTTGTGCACACGTAGGACACAAAATGGAGGCTAATCAGCTTCATAAAGGCTGATTTTATGGAAACCTCCCAGAGCTCCTGTTAAATGGGCCTTATCATTAACTATGTATGTGAGGGCTCTAAAGGGAAGATGGAAGACTGCAGTTTACAGCATTCATTCTATACACTGTGGAATAATTGGCTTTATGTAAATGGGCATTTTGTATTTATTTATATGTTTTTTATTTAACTCATAATGGAGCTTGGTACAAATGGGTGAGAATAAATTGCACAATGAAATAAAGCAGAATAATTATTCACGATCTCTAGAATAACAGCACTTTAATTGGTCTTAATAAACCATGAAAACATGTAGTAACTATATAAAATTAAGGGGTTGCAAGTTAAGTCATAGCCTAAGTCCTTCTTAAATGTACGGTGTGTAACTTTCGGGTCACTGTCACATGTCACTTGTATGATTCCATGGAAAAAGACATTTAAAACCATATTTTGGAACCTTTTTCATGGATACAAATACACTTTATGTCATATAGTGGAAGATTATAGTCAAAGGAACAACATTTCCATTGAAAAGAGGCGAAATAAGAGTCAGGTCTGTTTAGATGCAGGGCCACTCACAGTAAGGACGCATGTTTTTCAGTGCAATAAACACAACCCAAATGTCTGTGGGACATTTCTTTCGAGTCCTCAGTACAAACATAAAGCACACAATGCTCTGTGTGTTTGTGTTGACTTTGGGAAATTGGTTTGGGAGAAGCCATCGCTGTTCCATAGAGAGAGAGACGTGAGAGCAGCCGGGTCAGAACACAGCCCTCTGTTTGACTTTTAATGGACCAATGTGTCTCCAGTCACATACTCCTATTAGGGCCCATTCTGTCGCTGCAATTGCTTCATTTCCAATAGGCTTTCTGCCATAGATCAGGACTGAGAACGTCAAACAGGGTCAGTTCAGTCAGTTTTCCAGCATCAGTCCAAATAAAGACTCTTTTTAACCGACCGGTGTGTTGTTTACACCTTGACGTGCTTCGGCTGCCCTCGGCATGCTTCTTCAGAGGGGTCCTGTGATGTTACGTGATGTGTCTTGTAGCTGACTTACACAGAATAGCTGCATTTGGTATAAACCAAGTGTAAATAGAATGAATCACTGGGGAGCTGGCCATGGTGCTGAAACACACAGCACAAGAAATAAACTACTGTATCCTGGTCTCTACATTTTAACATGAATATTTTAAGAGGTACCCAAGTGAGACAAAAAAAACTACTGCTAATATTAATATTAATGTCACCGGGACGCTTCTGTATTGTGTTGTTTGTGAAGCTTGTGGAGCAAAGAAGAAACAAAAACACAGAGGAAGTAGCTGGAGGACAAAAGCTGCACAGTAAATCAAACACCATGAACAAAACTGTAATAAACAAAAGGACCATTCTGTGTAATTATGTAGTTATTATGTGAACTGGTTACACTAATAATAATTAGAACATTCAGTTATACAAGAGCGTTATCAGTCACTGCAGATCTAAAACTCTGTGTGTTTAAAAATAAACCCACGAAGGGAGGGAGATAAGCTCAAGATCCCATGTTTCTCTTATCCTCCTTTAACGCTTCTCGGCCTGATGTTAAATTCTGTGTTATCATAATTAATTTCATACTCAGTGCCGGTCCTTATCTCCGCTCTCATTATGTACTTTATAATCCTGTATTTGCCATGCAGAGACCATGCAGCTGTTCAGGAGGTCAGAGGATTTATAAAGACGTAATTGAAATGGACTCGTATAGAGCCGCGTTATCACTATTTATGTTCAGGAGTAAATTCACATATACATGAGACATGTAAATTACTTTTCAGAGCCTTGCCATGTTGTTTCCTTCTCATCGACCCTCTGAAGTGGTATGTGGAATGATTCATGCATTAGTGAGTTATCTTCATTCTCCTGTATATCATCATTGCTACAATCTTCCCTCTTCTCTCTTACCTCATCTAAAACATGCCAGGAGTTATGTTTAGTTTAATTCATACATGTTTGAAATCCTGCGTTAATTCTCTGTCCGTGATTCTGAAGTTCCACCTTGTGATGTCATGAGGCCTACCTTTTACTTTTAGTTCAGAAATTGGTAATTCCACGGCTGAACTCATCCAAATGACTCTAGTGAAGGTGTGTGGATTTTAAAAACACAGTGGAGCACTTCCTGTATTACCACATGACATCAGAAGGTGGAGGGGAGTGTTTTTGTTTGAAAGAAAAGCTCAGCCTAAATATGAAGGATTTGTTTGTTAAACGTGTGAATGAAAGAAAAGACAACTCCTTTTTTTCTTTCTTTCTTTTTTGATAAGGAAACAACATTATATCATAAATAA
This sequence comes from Scartelaos histophorus, assembly GCA_000787155.1. NCBI lineage: Eukaryota > Metazoa > Chordata > Actinopteri > Gobiiformes > Gobiidae > Scartelaos > Scartelaos histophorus. The sequence continues at coordinate 41,275 of KN487463.1, read as the reverse complement.
AAAATAAAAAAGAGTAGTAAGGAGTAATATAGACCCTATAAAACATGACACATTATTTTGAATGTTCTGCAGAATAGCTTTTATTTGTTGGAGAGTCAGAATCATATAGATATTTTCCTTTCCTTTGCAGTTGCATATGTCAAACAGTCCACCCACTGGATAGCAACTACTAAAAGGTTTAAAAGGTTTTATGAATACTAATAGTACTAGATGTTGCTGTACAAAAGCTGTGGAAAAGTATTTGATTTGAAATGTTAGACGATAGCTTGGAGCCACTTGCTTCAAATGCCAAATTGTTTCATTTAATTTTGATTTTCGTGATTAGCAGAGCTTTTCTGTGCCTACACCAGCACATTTTATGCAAATAAAGACACTAAAATCCTTTTGCACTCATTTGTTGTTTATCTTTAAACCTCCATCAGGAAGTATTTCAAGTGTGTACTTCTGGAGTGCATCAAAACAGTGAATAGCAGCTTTAACCAAATTATTATTTATTTCGTTCATGTATTGAAAGTTTGTTCCAAGATGCCTGAGATTTTTTCCTTTCAAAACCAATGTGTGTGCGTACATCTAATAATTAAACACAAAAGCCCCTTTCTTTTGGTTGAATTTGCTAATTTAGTTGTTGCTAGCTGGAGCTCTCTAATAGCTGAATGTTTGGTGTGTGGCAGCAGCTGTGGGAGTCGAAAATGGGCCACACACACATGTATATTTCATGTTCATGTGGGAGCAGAGTAAAGGACTCTTTATGGAGCCTCAGTCCTCAGAGTCTGTGCTGTTTCTCTGATAAACACAAACGGGACAAACTCACATTTGTGTCTTTTTCTGATTCATTTGAAGGAGCCATGTATTTGTTTCAGAATATTTAATTTGTAATTAAATTTAGATTTTAAATACAACAACAACAACAACAACAATAATAATAATACTAATAAAAATACTACTACTACTACTACTACTACTACTACTACTACTACTACTACTACTACTACTACTACTTACTACTACTACTACTACTACTACTACTACTACTACTACTACTACTACTACTACTAATAATAATAATAATAATAATAATAATAACAATAACAATAACAATAATAATAATAATAATAATAGTTTACTTGTTTGTTTACTAATTTGTGGATTATAATGACTGTGGTAAAGTAACAGTTACTTTCGGGGGAAAAAAGCACATTAATTGCCAATTAGACAACTACTTGTCAATTAAGTCAACTCGAATAAGAATTAAAAGTAATTTCAACAGTGATGTATTGTTGCCAAGAGGGGGCGCTATCAAGTGCATTTCTTCAGGAACGATGACCATATAGGAGGATGCAGATCGAAAAACACCCAAGTCTCTGCAGGGAGTCACTGTTCGCACTTGCCTGAACATGTTTTAACAATAGCAAACACTCGGCTGCTGCCTTCCACCTCCACATGAGACACGTGCAGCAGACATAGCAAATATTAACAGCTGAGTTTAATCTGAAATCCATATTATAATCTGGTCCAAAGCCAGAAAAATTATCTTACGAAGGCTTTTTGCCGAAATGTAATTTTAAAATTAAATAAAACTTTTGGACATGGGCCATCTGAAAGTGCCATGGACTTTCTCCACGTCCAGAATCCATGTTATCTGAGTTGTCACAGTTCTGCCTTTTGTTTACGTGTTTTCCCCAGTCCAGCTCCATTTTCCAGTCTGTTACGGTGCTTCCTCTGCTTCCTCCATGTTTTTCCTCATTCCCTGATCATCCCAGGGCATCTATATAAACTCCCTCTGTTCATTCAGGCTTTAGTAGGTTGTTGATCAATCAAAGAAAACACCCAGGCTCTTCTGAAACTGAAATTAAATGTTTGCAATTTGTGCATTTTGGCATTATTCACTGTTTGAAGTACCTGCTTCAGAGTTTATTCTCTGTTTGTATTCTATTAGAAAATATCTAAGTTTTGGGGGATATTTAAGTTGATATATTAATAAATCCATTTATTCCTAATTTGTTTTATCTACGCAATTTGTTAAAGCATGACCTGTTTGAAGGACACTTTTAGTGAAACTTTTACTAAGACTTACATTTGACTGCATTTTTTGTGTTGCATTTGAGTCCATGTTACCTCCATGATAGTAACAATTACATTGTTGATTTATTAATTAGAGAGGAAAAAAAAAAGATTGGGGCGACTGAGGCAAAAGGAAAATAAATTTGTGAACTGGACAAAAGTTTCACAGCTCATCCAAGCTGCTTCTTCAGCAGAACTTGAACTGGACAAAAGTTTCACAGCTCATCCAAGCTGCTTCTTCAGACCAGAACTGAAGAAGCAGCTTGGATGAGCTGCAAAACTTTTGACCAGTTAACAAATTTATTTTCCTTTTGCCATGGATTCTACCTGGACGACTGAGGGATTTTACACACATTGGGCGACTGAGTTGTTTGTTTTATTTTGACGTTTTGGTTCACATGATTATCCGATCAGAATGAGCGTCACATTTAGCATCGCCAGTTTCAGTGCTGAAATCCATTTGTTTAAATCTAAAATGTCTCTGATCTGAAGGTTCACTGTCTAAACCCCAGCACGTGCAGTCAGTATGAATCAGTGGATATAAATCTGGAGGCTCTCATCTTTCACATGTGGCCTGTCGATGTACTGAGAATGAAAAATCCCTACATGTGTCGTGTCTGTAGGTTACGGCACTGACAGCACGGGTCCATTTGTGATTTAACAGCGTTTTAATACAGTATGAGCTCAGAATACATACGGTTCCTTTAGGGTGGGATTCTCTTCTTGTTGTGAATGATCTATGGAGGTGAAGTGTGAGTTTAGACCCCCTTAGCCAGTAGACACTCTCGACTATGATCGGAGATGGTGTGTATCTCACTGGCTTCTCATGACAGGCTGTCCCCAATATCTGTGATGGATGGGTCAAATTGAATTGTTAGATGCTGAATATTAGTTTGGGTCCATGTAATTCCCTGAGCCTCCCCTTCCCTCCCCTCTCGCCTGTGCTGCTTGTTCTATTTATAAGTGCATCAGTTCACATGAGCAGTGTTCGAATGCCTCCTCTGCACTGAGACCCGTCGGAGGACTGACTTTCAAATGAGAACTTTCTATACTGGGGAAATGGGAGACAGAATCTACGCTGCAAAAAGTAATACGTTAAAATGACTCATTAAGAACATTCGACTTTATTGGAGTGGATTCAACTTCACAAGGAAAATTATCTACCGATGGAATAAGTGTGAGTTTCCTAGTTTTTTCTTAGTTTTTAAAGCAACAGTGTAAAGAGTTGTTGTTTTTCTTGAGTGTAGTAAGATGTATTTTCATATTTTAAGGCAAAAAGTCTTATTCCATGAGTAGATCATTTTCCATGTCAAGTGAAATTTACTCAAATCATAATTAAAGTTTCTTAATTCAACTCTTGTACAGTCCAGTTTGTGATTTTTTTTCTAGCACAGAAGACATCTTAACATTATTTAGCGTGATGGGTGAATACTTTTGCGTCTGGATTCCGCTCAGTGAGGCTTAATGTACATTGTGTAACTTTTCTGATGGATTTCAAATGGTTTTCGCCATGTTATTGCTTTGCCTGGAATGTTTTTATCTTTAATGTTTCACAGTTAAACCTTTTTATCTTTATGGAAATCAAACCAAACCAAGTTACAAGTCAGATCTGTGGAGAGGCGACCCCGCTCACAGTCAGAATGCCTGTTTTTCGAAGTATTTTTGAGCTATAAAACCACCTGTAATTTAAATGCATGTAAGGTAGATCTATTTAAGGTCATAGTTGCCCTATGTGAGCGGAATAAAAATGAATTATGCTTTAAAAAGTTCATGCAAACACTTAATTCCTAATGATTGTTTGGAAATAAACTTATTCTGAATTAAGTGGGTGATTTATTCAGATTTTTAAAGACGATTTAATTTATTACGCGATCATGTCAACGTTCGTTCTGCTTTACAAAAAAATAAAAATTCCGGTTGTTCAGCACACGCAAGATAACGCAATGACGCACTGCAAGATGGCCGCCCGGAGAAAACTTTGGTCTCAAACCACTGAAACATTTTTTTTTTTTTTTAAAGTGCACAGTAAGAACTACAGATAATGAAAAGAGCAGAAAACATAAAAACATTAACTTTTTGGAGAGATAGGAAACAGTTGAAGTAGGAGAACAACAAAGCTGAAGCACAAAACGGCAAAAACGGTAAGAAAAAGCAAAAAGCCGGTAGCAGCAGATTATGTGTCTTCTTTCTTCCTGTAAATGTAAAAAGGTTTGTGTCCTTGTCCAATCAGAACCCCTCCCAACCCCCAGACGCTGAACTAAATTAAATAAAGCTGATTTTAACGTGTTTTCCAACTCGATAGAGAATAATTTAATTCCAAACTACTGAATTTGGAATAATTTAAATCCAAATTAAATGTGGCCAAATTTAGAATCAAATTTAGGATTTTTTTAAGACTCTGCATCATAACACTGAATCCAAGGTCAGATAATTTACAGAATCTACTCCGCACTCTTCAACCGCATTCCAAGTAAATGTCTTTGAGCAAAAAACATGTAAAAGCGGTAAAGAAAACGGAAAAAATACAAAAATAAAATGCCTATCCTTCTCAGTTGTCTGAAGAGCTCCCCGGTGACTCCCCAGCGCCGGGTCAAATCCACTCTCACCTTTACAAAGATGGAGGAGGCTCTAACGGCTCTGGAGCTTCGTTACCATGGAAACGGGAGTCAAAAGGATGCTCTCCGACGCAACAGGGTGCACACCACTCATCCTGCGCTATTGAGGAACGGAGATAAAGGTCAATGGGTTTTATATGAAGAGATCTGTCATGGCTATTAGTGCTTTACGTCACACATTAGCATAGTGAACGTACACGCACTTGAAAAACCCCGTAGTATTCGTTCTTTTAATTCGGTTTTAAACGTGTTTTTCCTCTCCTTGGATTAAGTATTTCACATTTTCTAAGTTAAACGTGCAGTGTGTAACTTTTCCGGTGGAGAGTCTGTCAAACGCTCGTCTCCATGAAGATGTTATTGCTTTGTCTGCTTTGAAATTAAACCTTTCTATCTTCATGGAGAACAAGGTCAGAGGTCAGATCTGTGGAGAGGCGACCCTGCTCACTCAGAATGCCTGTTTTTCTCACTATTTTTGAGCGATATCCACCTGTAATTGAATGTTTATGGTTAAGTTAGAGTTTAATGTAATACTGTGGAACATTCAAGCAGAGCAATGACATATCCATAGAAACAAGCAGGTAACCAAGCAAAAATGCACATTTAAACATGCTTTCGGTCGCCTTGGGGTATGTATTTCACATTTTCTAATTATTTCTGCATTTGTAAAATATACTTTATAAACTATGCCTCTGTTTCCAATGATATATTCAGGCCTAGAGCTCCCTCTGCTGTCTGGGAATGAAGAATGATAAAGTTCTTATCCCCACGTGAACGCCATAGAGCCACACATGTGCAGTGAACACAATCTGGCTGAAGAATGAGTTTGGTGGTTTTATAGACTTAAAAATCGCAAAGGAGAAGTCGTATCTGTGACTCAACAAAACTGAAAATGTGACTGGTGGTGGTCAGAAGCAAATGAAAATAAAAATGTGCTTCTGTGCACATTAACTGCTTGAAAATGCATCCAACATTTTCTATTCTTCCATCCCCAGTGCAGAGGGGGATAAAACACTTTGTATTTCCAGTCTAATGACAGTCATATTGAGCACCTCTGAGGCAGTGCAGAGGATCAGACATTTTTTCATTGACAAAAGTGTATTGTGTTTATCCTCAGCTCTTTAAACAGGATTTAAAACAAATCAAATGAAGGATTTGTCCAAAACAGCGTCTGGAGAGAAGCTTTTCATGGTTCTTGTGCACAGCGTGGCTCTAATTTGAAAATGAAATTTCTCTTTTAGCTGCTTTCTGTTCTCTGCTGTCTGCTCAGGCTCACTTCCTCACATTGGAAACATAAAAGGCCCAGTACCACATTTTTCCCAAGTATTTGAGCTAAATTTGTCTTGCACTAGTCAGCTGCGTGCGGCCTGCATCTAATTCAAAAGCATTTTACAATCAGACAACCAGGAAGTGCACGTTGGCATGTGAGTTGTTAATGTGAACTTCATGACAAAACTCTGCTCTGGTCTCAGACTAATGAAAAGTTTAAACTCTGCAGTGAATTATGATGCCCAGAATGCCTAGTTTAAGTGAAGAATAACTTTTGAATCACACAAACCGTTTAAAATGGATCAGTTCTGTTTTGTAAGACAGTTAAAATCTAGTGTGGCACCTTTTTAAAGACGAGGTATTACACTTTAAAAACTATGGGGTATGTACTAAAAGAGGTGGTTGGCTTACATCGTGTTTCCTGACCAAACTACTGCACATTGTAACTCTGAAATGGTTTTATCACAAGCTTCATTACGTGTAAAATTTAAACATTTCGCCATAGTTTTTCTCAAGAATTCAACAATTTTATTAGTGTTTAAACTGCTCATGCTGCAATGTCTACGCTTGTTTACATTTCCTGAAAATACGTTGAAGTCTTATACTTATACTTTTCAGATGTTTTAACCATGTTATAGTTGTTTCCTGCTCCTTTACCCCCTGAAGTTGTATTTGGAGTGATTTGTGCATGTTTGAGCAAACTCTAATCTTATTTTCAAGACACCTTATTGCCAATCAGTCTTCTCAAAGATGAGCTGCAGATGGAAGAAGAGGAATGATGACCCCATCTCAGGTCCTGAACCAGACTTTCATCTGCCCCTCATCACAATGGTACGTCTGATTCTACGACACTATTGTTTGTCATAATAACACATTTTGAATATATGTTATGTCACTATAGAGATATTGTGCTTGTACAGTATATATGTATTTCTGTATAGGGAAAAGGCACATTATGCTCCATGACAAAAAATCCAGTACATACTCTTTAAGATAGTTTTAGTTTCATAGTAAATGGTCACATTAATAAAGTGCTTTTCTATCTTCGAGGCACTTAAAGAGCTTTAAAGAACCACTCACCCGTTCACTTACACAGACACTAGAGGCAAGGCCAACAAGATTATAGTTGAATTACTTCTATAAAAAGTGATTAAACATGAGATGGTTTGTGTTTCACTGTGCCACAAAGACGCTAAACAATAAATTTGCACAAAAAGGGACAGGAGAGACAATAAGTAATGAGGAGCAGTCATGTGTGAGGGCTTCAGGCTATGAGGAAAATGTTTGGAGCAGTTTTTTGAAGGTGTTTAGTAAGTCTGAGTTTCTGATGTGAAGGGGGAGAGAGTTTGAGGGAGATTATTGGACAGAAAACTACAGCTAGCCATAAGGAGGGTTGGAAAAGTCCAGGGAGATCACTAAATTACTGAAACCTGCATGCAGCATATATGGTTCTATGGATCATGCCATTCCTCTGCCTGGAATGTTCCACAGTGTGCCTTTAAACATCTCTACCTTACCTTTATAGTTAAAAAAAAAATGCCAAGAAAAACGGGCATTCTGACTGAGTGGTGTTGCCTCTCCACAGATCAGACAGGTAACTTGGTCTCGTTTGGTCTCAATGAGGATAGAAAGGTTTAATCCCAACTGTGAAATATTCCAGACAAAGCAATAACATCTCCATGTTTGTACTGAAGTATTTCATTGCAAAGCATCAACACAGAACCATAAACAGTATATGATTAGACCAGGGGTGGGCAATTATTATTTCCATGGGGCCACATGAAAAACAGAAAATATTGTGAAGGGCCAGACCAAAAGTCAATTCAGCATAATATTGTGTATTTCTTTATAAAAAGCAGTAAATAGCTTTGTTTTGACACGCTGGTGAGACTGGTGCACGTGTGTGTTATGACTAAGCAATAAAAAAGTGAGCAATGTTGCTTTACTCCATGCGTGCGGTAAAATTATAAAGTGTTTATTTTGTTATTCCAAATAAGCTTTAACAGGCCAAAGTCAACCGAAGAGGCGTGGCTGGCCCTGGATCTGGACAATGCCCTGGTTTGTATGAGGATGATGGATAACATGGTGACTTCTAAAACAGGAGCCTGCAATTTTGACTCTGGGGGAAATGGCTGATTCTTAAGTGTATATTGTTTTAAAGGCAACTGAGCGTCCTTAAGTGGTGACATAAGGTGAATTGCCTCCTGTTCACAGCACTCTTATTTGAGACAGCGGTAGAATCATGCCAGCAACGCCAATTTGAGAGCAATTTGACCTTTTAAAACGATATTAGAGCTAAGTGAAGGTGAAGTGAGGTAGACTTTATTATCCCCATAGGGAAATCTGCTAAATTTGTGACCACAATGTATTGACCGGGCCCCTGAGACGAGATCTTGGTCTGGAAGATGAATCTAATTTGCTGTTTTAGACACAGGGAGAAAATGTAAATGCCTCAAAGAATGGTCCTGAAAGATCCAGGAATTGAACCTGCAACCTTCAATCTGTATGCGAAATTTGTAACTTAAACACTGTAACCCTCTTAAAAGAGCTTGTGTGCTGATTTGATTAAGTTTAGAGGTGCTGTACATGATTTTCCCCCACGTACTTGAGCAAAATTTATACTTGTCTTGTCCCTGTACAGAGCAGCTTTTCACAAAATGAATCTGCTGTGTGCTGTCTGCATTTAATTATAAAGCATTTTTATAATTCAATAAACATGTTAGTATGTTAGTTGTTTTTATTTTTATTTTCACACTAAAATACTGCACTGGTCTTTAAGAGTTGCAAAGTGCCCACAAACTCATTGCGAAAATAGGCAAGTGAAGAATAACTTTGGGCCTCTGCAGAACAGTTTTTCAGTTTTTTTAGACCGTAAAAGTCAGGTACAGAGCCTCTGGGCCGGACTGCAGACTTTCTACTTGTCTACCACATTATGAGCTTCACTTTTTGATAAGACTGACGGACCACAAGATTCAACAGAGCCACTCAACAAGCACTGAGCCTCTGATGCACCAAAGCCCCACACCTTACCAAGAGATGATAAAAAAAATACAAAAAGTAAACTGTGGTGGAAATTTGAGAACTGGAGGTTGTTCTTTCATTGTCCAAGATGCACTGTAAGAAGTGTTAAAAGCCACGGTATTCTTGGTTTAATTCTTTCTCTCACAGGAAGTTTGTTCACCCCATCGCCCATTTGGGCCACCGTAGAGGACAAGCACACCGGTAGCTAATTGTAAAGAAAGGCCGTTTTTCAGCAGTTCTTCGATTATTAGACTTCTGACTTATTAGACTGATGAGTGAGACTGACAAATTCAGTTATTATTTCAATAAACACCTAAATCTATTCTCATGTCTTATTATTAAAAACAAATCAACTGGCCAGTAATTAATTACACTGAGTGACGAGTTTGATGACATATTTTTATCTGAATATTGTTTTCTGTGTAAAGACTTTAGACATATTGGTGCCACTTAGAGCAACATCTTTAGTGTTTGGGGGGTAGTGCGCCACAACATCTCGGACTCATCCATTTGTGAATTGGTTATGGGCTCTTACCTTCATCTTTAGGGGTATGAACAGGATTGGGCAAAAATATCAAGCACTTTACAATGTCTGCGTAGCACACATCAAGAAGTGACTCTTGATTCTTGTCAACAGAATATGGTTTTAGACCGCCAATAAAAGAAAGCTTTGACTCCTACACAATTTTATCTATTGTGGGGGGCCTGTCAACATACAAATGAACAGAGCGAGGAGCTGATGCCACACTGACTGTTGGCGGTTGTTTGTCCTCCAAGACAGCGATGTAAACAAAAGCCATGTGTGTGCGTGACATCGAAAACACTCTATAGGTAACTTTAGGTTTGCCGTTACTGTCTAGAATAGAATGCCTTTTATTGTCACTATACATATGTACAACCAACACTATACACATGCACAACGAGATTAAAAGCACCTCACCCTCCCGTATACACACAGGACACTTATACCACAGTATAAAAATGAAATAATAAATATATAGATTAGTAAGAGCAACTGGAACCAATGCCAGATAAAAGGGAAAAGGCAAACGCCGGAGACTACTCCAACCTATGCAATAAATATTGCACGGTATTAAATATTGCACTACAGTAACTATTGCACTCTTGCTTGGCCCTGTTGAGGCAGTGGGAGGTGTAGATGTCCAACAGGGAGGGCAGAGGCCAGCCGATGATCTTCTTTGCTGTTTTGACCTTCCTCTGAAGCCGAGGTGCAGCTACCGTACCACACTGTTATACAGTACGTCAGCTGGCTTTCAATAGATGCACAGTAGAAGGTCAGGAGCAGGCTGGGGTCCCGGTCGTACTTCCTGAGCACCCTTAGGAAGTGTAGTCACTGCTGGGCCTTCTTGGTGATCACTGTAATGTTCTCAGTCCAGAAGATGTTGTCAGAAATGAGAACATGAGGAACCAGAAGGTGTGGACCCTCTCCACACACTCACCGTTGATGTAGAGCGGGGCTGGTTCTGCGCTGTGCCTCCTGAAGTTGACGATTATCTCTTTGGGTTTCTTGGTGGTTAAGAGCTAAATTATCCTTTGTACACCAAGCTGCCAACTTCAGGACCTCCTCCAGGACTGCTGCGTATTTCACATGTGAAGTGTTTCATCATCCTGACCTGTACTCAGATACTAATGTCAAGGTGTTGCGTTTCCAAGCTAAGAAAGCCAAATGACCAGCCAGACTGACCTAAATGCAAACTCTTCTTAGGAAGGGCTTGGACAATATTTAAGTTTTGTTACCACATTGCTCAAGGCTCACAGCTGGGAGAAACTGTTAGTCAGTAGTGGGACCATTTGTCAGTGGTGCAAACCCAATAAACCAACATAGTTTTCCTGTATGTTTTTTCATTATTTTACAGATAATTTCCACGACAAACATATTTACATTACCAGTTTTACCAGATCACTGTCATATTGTTTTTCACCATTCTGGACCTCATTAGCGGACTAGTTGATTAGTTGACTGCTGCTATCGGTGGTCCTGAAATAGCTTTGTGTTGACTGACATGGAGCAGCGTCCCCCCTCAGGCTGTGTGTTCTTTGATGAGATCTGCAGTGAGCCTGGTCTTCCTGTCAAACTGTCATGTTCCACAGATGAGACCAACACTCGCTCACACATGTGGACAAGATGAGGTGTGGAAGAGTCGAATGTGATTATGAAAGATAGAAGAGCTGACAACTGACAGTTTTCTAGACGTACAAGAGCCATGTGTGTGATTTTGACTTAAAACTCAATATACATGAACTATAGATGTCCCTAGATATGAGATAAACATGCTCAAATGAAATAATTGCACTGATAACAATAGTAATGCTGATTTATTCCTAGTTACGGAAACATTGTCCACTATGACCACGTTTTTTATGTTATTATTTGAGGTTTTCCAGGTAATTATCCAATCAGAAAGCAAAATGAGCGTCACATGAGTCTCTTTTTTGGGTTGCCAGTTCCAAAGCTGAAATCCAGTTGGTTTAAATCTAAAAGGCCTCTCTCTGATCTGAAAAAGAACAGTGTGATGGAGCCAGTCGATGATTCTAGGCAGCATTTTCCCCCTAAATGTAACCGCGGCCTGCAGTGGCTGTGTCCGCTCGCACATACGCTGATTCATTCCACACGCACTAGTTCACTCCCCATTTTCCCCGCTGTTTCATCCATCCTCCCTGCATGCGCTATTACGCTCCCCCCCTCATTAGAAGACTTTATTTCATACATGCAGCTTCTACCTGTTCCTCCAGCCTCTGCCTCTGCCAAACCAAGCCACTGTTTCCTGGAAGTTAAAATGGGCACTGACCATGTGATCTCTGTTATGCAATAGGACTTTTTACATATTAAGCCATTATTTTTGTCATTTATTGTAGATCATTGCTGTTTGCCATAGGTAAAATATACAAATACAACGATAGGTTATTATGAAATTGTTTTTCTACAGTGATTGTTATATGTTGCTCAGTTGAAGGGTGTAAAAGGGCCTTTTCTGTCTCAGTCTGCCTCTGGTTACACAGCAGACAACATCGACGGTAGAAAGATGGATTTAAAGGAGACCTGAGTTAAAGTTGAACTCTAACCATTTTTCTTTTTCTGTGAATGCTTGTTGGTCACTGTAAATATTTTTGCACCATCTGGGAATTTTTGCACTTTGAACATTGGCACAATAAGTCCGCCTGCACGTGGAAATTTGATCTTGCCTGAGTTTTTAACAGAGCCTTGTGACAAATGGTCCTGAATGATACAGGAATTGAACCTGCAACCTTAAATCTGTTTATCAGATACAACTTAAACACAGTAACCCTCTTAAAAGGGTTTGTGTGTTGATTTATTAACTTTAGAGGTGCTTTACCTGATCTTTCCCCGTGTATTTGAGCAAAATTTGTCTTAGCCCAGTACTGAGTCATCTGAAGGCTGCCAGTTTGATACGAAATAATACATTTGCTCAATGTGGCTTTAGTTACACATTATTAATGATGATTAATGATAATCATCTATGTGAAGACACTGATCATGTTAATTATTTCTCACAATAATGATCAACAATGACAGCCAGGTGGGAAACATATCAATATTCAGCCTTCAGCACTTTATTAATCTCAGTAATTGTTAAACTTTCAGATGATCACTTACGTCACTCCATCTCATCGGAAAAATGTTCCATTTTCACGAGCCACTGAAAAGCTTTTTACCAAAACATGAGCGATGTTGCACCATGTTTCAACAACTCTTTCTGTCCGTAGTGCGATTCCCGGGGGGAAGTTAGTATGGAAGCTTTTGTGACATTTAGTAAAGTGTCTCTGCACATCACTATCCTGGTTATGATCACATTTTTGAGTATTCCAGTTTTGTCATGGTGCGTGTATATGCAGTATTCTGGTTTCAGTATCCCGAATAAGGCAGTGTTACAGTTATGAGAAACCAGGAGACTGTGGCATGTATACTCAGTATCCTGGTTACTGCAACATAAAGTTGAGTGTGCATGCGTCCAAAAGACAAACACTTTTCACTATTTTCATCACAACGGTTAAACATATATGCACAAAGCTGAATTATATTATCAAATGGGCTGATGGGGCTCCATATTTTTAAGATATTGTCCTTTTAAAAAAAACAAAAAACAGAATAAAATTAGATTTTAGATCCTGCTCACTGTTGAGTTGTGCTGTTTTCAGAGCCGACACTGTGTTAGCATGTTAGGTATTGTTAGCTTTATTTTCAAAATTTTGCACTGGTCTTAAGAGTTGCACATTGCTCTCATCACAGAAATAGGCAAGACCTCTGCAAACCAGTTTCTAGTTTTTTAAACTGTAAAATCTGGGTACAGAGCCTCAGAGACCGACTGCAGACTTTCTACTTGTCTATCACATTATGAGCTTCACTTTTAGATAAGACTGACAGACCACAAGATTCAACAGAACCAGTCAACAAGCCCAGAGCCTCTGATGCACCAAAGCTCCACATTGTACCAAGAGTACAAATAAGTAAACTGTGGTGGAAATTTGAGTACACGGTGTTGTACTTTTCATTGTCCAACAAACACTGTAAGAAGTGTTAAAAACAACACTATTCTTTGTCTAATCCTTCCTATAGGTAGGAAGGCTATAGGTACCTTTGGGTTTTCCATTAACTTACCTGCTGTTTATTTCACATGTTCAGTGGAAATGCCTCTGTCTGATCTGAATGGACATTTCCGAAACCCCAGCCCCTGCAGCCAGTCATGGATCAGAATAGTGCCGCCTCTGGGGTTTGTGCTTTTCACAACGGAGGCATTTTTGCAGTCACGGTAAAGCTAACAGCAACTACTATGATAATTGACCAAGTGAAAGTGCATTGGAGCTCACTTACAGAATGATACCAGCCTTTGGAATGCAGGGATCTGTTTACGGACACTGGAAAGGTTGGAAACGTTTGTGGGTTAGTGACATGACGTCTGTTCAATTGCAATTTCTTCATTTAAAAAGGTTAAAATTTCATAATAATATAATAAATCACCACAAATCAGAAATCATTAGTTATTCTGCATGTTTTTTGTACTTAAAGTGTTCAAATGTCATGTGGTGCGACCGTCTGCCCTGCTAATTTTTTAACTTCTTTAAAATGACTCTAAATCTAACCAAATTGATTTTCTTTCTTTTTTGGCATATTTTCTGAAGTGTTTTGTAGTCCCATCTATCTTGAATAGATATTTCCCCCATAATATTCAAACAAATATTGGCTGAGCATGTTCATGTTTTCAGATATTGCATCTAATCGTGTTTTAGAAAATAAAAATGTCATGTGGTGTGACTGAGAATAATCTTAAAATGTTTTAAGGTTGTAGCCAGTTCATGTACATAAAAACTGACATTGTAAATATTAGAAAAAATTCAATAGAAACTAAATTTTAAAATTTGCCTGTTGAAAATCTTTATACATCATTGATCATTGAATACAATATCTGTAAATGGAAAAGATGAAACTTGGGAAAGTACAAAACCTTTTTAAATTCAAGATGGTTTCTTGAGTACTTCCTTATAGAAGTCCCATTGTTGAGGAGCTCTTAATGATGTGGGCGTCTCCTCGGCTCCCTCTGTCTGTGGGTTTTGTCTCTGCGCTCTCTGCACCATTTATTTCATTATTGACTCTCTCTTTTCTCTTCACTTGTGTTTGGCCTCTGTTGCCTCTGGCTTCAGTCTTGTCCAGTGTTTTCCTTGTATTTATCCACTTTCTGACACATCTCCTCCCTCGTATAGATCTGCTGTCCGTCTGCTGTCAGCGCTCTATGCTGGAGCGTTAGCCAGTCTGCATGGGGCTTCATTAGTCCGGCCTCACTGTGATAATAACATTCCTCTATTGGACCAAAGCTGGAGTTAGTCTTATGCAGTGAATAGAAAGTCTTTTGGAAAATGGTCCAAAGTTGTTTCTTTGTTTTCTCGGTGTAAGTGAAGGGCACAGTGAAGCTTGGAGCTGTTATTAGCAGCAGCGATGCATTTGCTGACTCTTGTGCTTTTGTATGGCAATGTAATGATGCTTAATCAGTAATAAACACCATGATTGTGTTAGTACTGCTAAATTAGAAAATTCATATTTTATTTTGCATCAGATTACTTAAAGTAACCATATGTAATATTTAGATTTTAAACTCCATAAACATGACCTAACTGTGTCCCTTGATAGGACTTAAACATGTTCAAATCAAATAGCCTTTACTGACTATCCTAAGGTTGATTTATTTTTAATTACAAAGCCACTGAACCTGATGTCCCATTTGTTTAGTGATTTGGTTCACAGGACAGTTCCAATCAAAAACAGAATGCATCTCTTATTTTGGTTTTAAATGCACAAACCAAATATAAAGTGGGACTAAACCCCTTCGCCCACAGCCACACTGCAGTACACTGATAAAATAGTCTGAGAAGGGTTGCTTCAATTGCAAACACAAATTGGGCAACAATAACATGACTTTTTTATGATTCTCTGTCCAGCATGTTTAAATCTTACAAAGGTCACTTGATTGTGGTGGATGTTAGACCTGTGTGTTTTAATCACGCTAAGGAAACATGACTTTGTTTCATTTGTGGTGAAGCTTCTCCCTCGGGAATTCCCTTCCCCAAAACTTTGAAAGGGAAAATTCAAATATAGCAGGACAAAGGACAGATCCAGGAGCATCCAGGAGGATTATGAGCGCTGATCTGGAGGTCATCAGTTCAAATAAAAAGATCTAAGATGTTTGAGAACCAATAAAACACAGACCACAGATGTTATTTGATTATAATTATTTGAACATTTATATTTTTTTGACATATACTTTCCAGTGAACATTTATTATGTGTTTACAGGGTGATGTGGCAGTAGGAGGACTTTATACCAGATGCCCTCCCTGTTACTGCGATTTGAGGATGAAAAGCAGCACGTGGTGAGTACGTTTCTACAGATACAATTCTAATGTTCACTGTGATTCTGGTATTATCGTATTAGAGACTTATAGGTGCTTCAGCTATATTTAACATGAACATGCAACGTACATAATAATAATAATGGAATCAGGTGTTATTCCTGTTTCCACAGGCAAAGACCAGAACTACTTCACTGGAAAAGTTCTCAGCTCCAAACTGTGTAACTGTGTGATTGATTCTGTTTAGGACAATACAGAACTAAAGAAAACTAAAGACTGTTTTGCATCCTTTTACTTTAAAACCCTTTAAGATTATTTGATGATGCATATTCAGCATGATTTGATCAAATTTCATCAACATGAAAAAGTGACATTCATAAAATTATGTACAGAGGGGATCGAAATGCCTGAACATAATTTTATTGCAGGGAACCGTTTTTGCTTTGTTGCAAAAATCCAGCAACCTTTTTTTTTTTTTTTTCAGTGTAGAGCTGCTGAACTGGGCAGTACTTGGAAGCAAAGAAGAACCTTAGGGCAAGAGAGCGGCAGGATCTGGAGGTATAAGGAATGATGTGAGGTATCCACACTGTTTACAACCAACCAGGATAGTTCTGTGGGATGTCATCAAGTACAAGTAATTAGAGAGGCCACTGCAGGGCTACACTCTCAGTTTTATACATTTTTGACCACAAAGCTGCAGATTTACCTGGTTTGCACTGAAGCTGCCAAACATCACAATCTTTAGAACTGTTTGTACAATATCTATACAAGGGCAAACACAACAATCATTTCTGAATCTTACTGCAACTGATGTGATGAACCTGACATAGTGACCTCCAGCAGACCCCCACACCAGCCCCTGTCTTATAAAATCACTGTTCACACTATTAATTTATCTGTGCTGACAGGCCAACAGGCTCCACCCACTGAACAACAGACCCCTCCCACAGAGCGCTAACAAGGACATCTTAAAGGTGAAGTCTGCACAGAGGTCGTAATGAGAGAAGACACCAGGGAGTGTGCTCCGTCAGCACAATCTGAAGGTTAAACTGGAGCATGTGCTGTCCCAGCATAGAAATATGTCCTTTGGATTTGACCCAGCCTGGTGCCTTATCTCAGAGCAACCACTGAGCTAGTTGGATATAAAGGACACATGGAAGTTTTTCTCATTCTTAATATCCGGACAGGTCATGCCTCATGGCAAAGCTCAGAACCTCCAGAATCCACTCACTGATCTGCAGAGATGATTGGCTGCAGGGGCTGGAGCTTAACCAGGGTCTATTCAGATCAGAGAAAGTCCTTTTTTTAGCTGTTCCTCCTTTCACACACTTGGAACACCCTCCTCAAGAGACCACGGAGTGACGGGAGGCGTGGTCAGTCTGAGCAACCTGCCAGGTCCATCAGGCTGACCACACGTACAGGAAGTAACAACAGATATACAACATGTCACCACCAACACCGGGACAGTTGTGAGGATGGCTGAAACATGTCAACAAGATAAATACACATTACTGTCTTGTCTTTAAAAATAATCCAAGAGGTTAATGTACATAAAAAGACAATATGAACATCATTGGCTTAGTCCTTTTTTGGGGTTTAAACCAAATGGATTCCAGCAATGAAAGTGACAACCCAAATGAGAGGCTCAAGTGAGGCTTTCAAAAAAAAAAATGTATTATGATTTTCTTAAAGCCAGATTCTGATTCTGATTTGTTAAATCTGCGTACGAGTCACTCAGAGCATTGCTGAGGATGACCAATAAGAGGAGTGGGTGAGGAATAGTGTCTTTGAGTATAGAGTTGCATGCAAGAACATTTTGGACCACACGGCGATATTTATCAAACACTGATATTTAAACAATACTTTTTACAGTTTAGCTTTATTATTGTCTGTCTTTGTGTGCATTCAAGTTAAAGGTGCTGTACCTCATTCCAATTGTTTTTGTTTACAGTTTGTAATGGTTCAAGTTATCTCTCACTTATCTTATGCATTCCAAGCGTCCTAATTATTCACCACATTGAGTTTACAAGCGCCATTCACAACTTTCAGTACTGATAACTACCATGCTAACCGTGCTCTTCCTGGTTATCAAACACTAAAATGCTTTACCACTGAATATTAACTTAGATTGCATAAGCAGTTCTTGGGGTTAACATATCTGTACTGGGGCAAGACAAATTGTGCTCAAATACACGGGGCAGAAATTGGGTACAGCCACTTTAAAGTGTTTGGCTTTTACTGTTGTTTCTTTGCACCTTTATTCTCAAAGTGATCAGCACAAAAACACTCCAATCTGAGAGCCATTTCCCAGATAGATTCTTGCACTTGGCCTTGTCGGCTCATTGTTTCACATTAACTTAGAAATTTGCCCATTTTTCATTTACTCATTCCTCTGACTTTGAGGGAGAAATACAATCCTCAAAAGTAAAAAGCGGGGGAGCTCTATCTGCTGCACAATATCTCATGAATTATGTAACAAACCAGAATGGAGGATCTCTATTACATTGTATTGTCCTTGTGCAATAGAATGTGCCAGACAAAAGAACCAAAAGTGGTCTGCAGGACATTGCATCCTTTTGCCGTGAGTCATCTTCTTGGTTCTGAATTATAATCTGCCTTTTTAAAGGTGCAATGGGTAACTTCTCTGGTTGAGGGTCCACCACTTGTCCTAGAATGTTCAATGTTCACAATATGGCATGAAACGCATCACCTGTAGCTTAATGTTTAATGTGTTCAGTGAAATCAAAATACCACAGTATCCTTCTGGAAATTATCTTTTGTATTTTTTATTAATTTCTTTAGTTATTTTAGACACAACCTCTTCGAACTCGCAAATCTGCCAAAATGGGGCTGAATAAATCAACTTTATTTTGCCACTTAACTGTGAACATGGTTTGGGTCTTAAACAGTCAAAAAACACACACTTTTACTAACAGGGAAGTAGTTTTCTGGTTAACAGCTCCTTTGACCTTTTATTCAGTAGAGATTGTCAATTCCAGGTCTGAAAATATGCAGATCACTTCCTGTATTGCCACATGACATCACAAGTACTCAGCCTAAATGTGCAGGGATTGCGGTTTAAATGAATGAAACAAAACGAACTCCAGTATGTCTTTGAGAAAACCACATCATGACATAGATCAGAATTAGCGTAATATGAGCCCTTTAAAATTAAATTAATCCCAACAACCCTATGGTGGAGAGGGCACAGAACTGCAGTCACATTTTCATCAGTCTGCCCCTGGGCAGCTGTGGAGCGTGGGGTGAGAAGAGGGCAAACGAACAAATTATAAAGTGTCAATGTGTGCCCAAGGCTAATTATTATCACCCCACCGGCCTGTGTTTATCTCCATGGGGAAGTGAGCAGCCTTCATTACGGAGTCATTAGCGCGGCGTGTGTGAGCTGCTGCACTAGAACATGTTGGTTGTGTGTTTGGTGATGGATGGTGCTCCTCTCTCTCTCCCCATCTGCCCCTTTCTCCTCCTCACATCATTTTACACTCTGACAGCTCAAACCATTAGGCCTTTGGTGTCGCTAAACAGAAACTTGTCAAGTACAAAAGAGTCCGAACAACAGAAAGTGGTTTGCATTCCACTAAGTAGTGTTCACGTACTAAAATGTGACAGTCAGGATCTCAGGAGGTGGGTAAGAACCTATGTAACCCTATAGGAGACTTGGGTTGTGTGCAATTGTCCACGTAGGAGACACTATTTTTAGGCTGAATCCCATTACACCCCTTGGCCCTTTCCCTTCGTGTTGTGTGTTCGTGTGTGGGGGTCGGGGTGTCCCAGTTCCCCTTATGG
>KN487463.1:0-18652 GCA_000787155.1 Scartelaos histophorus | reverse complement strand
AACGCTATGGGTGACGTCACACTCGCTTAGTCCACTTCTTTATACAGTCTATGGTTCTACCACAACTCTGCAGACGACACTCAGATCTACTGTATGTCTCACTGGCAGCGGAGGACTATGGACCAGAGGACTCACTCAGCCACTGCATCCAACAGATTAGTGTGTGGATGCAAAACAACTTTCACCAGCTAAACTCTGACAAGACAGAAGTCTTTGGGCAACAAAACCAAACAGACAGTATCAACAGTCATCTCCAGTCTGTCTCTCTCTCTCTAAAACCTTCAGGCTAGAAATCTACGACTAATAAAATACTTGAACTTTAAGAGCCACATCAAATCAATAACATCTGCAGTCTTTTACCATCTAAGAAACATTGCAAAAATCAAAGGTTTACTGTCTTAAAGACTTGGAGAGACTTATCCATGCGCTTGTCTCCAGTAGGTTCGATATTGTAACGGGCTTCTCACTGTAAGGCAGCTCCAGTACTTCCAGAACGTGACTCGAACCAGGAAGTACTGCCCCCTGTGAGTCAGAGAATAGACTTTAAAGCAGCTTGTGTATAAATCTCTCCACGGTCTAGACCCAAAATACATCTCTGACATGTTAGTGCCATATGAACCATCTGTACTCTGAGGACCTCTGGGACCCGCCTCCTGGTGCCCAGAAACAGGACCAGAAACGGGGAGTGTTGGTATATTTATGGCGAATTGTTGTGTGCGAGCATGGATGACGTTGGCTTTTGGGCTGAGCAAAGAATAGAGAATTGAGATGACTAAAATACACAAACATAATGCATTTAAGACCTCTTCATATCCTGGTTGAGCATATAAATTGATGTAATAAGAGAAAGTTGAGAAAGTCCAATCAGGTTTCTATTAATACAAAGTTGTTCTGTAGTTATTTGATAGATAAATAAAAGCTACATAACAAATTAGGATTAGTTCTGTCTTATTTTGTTTTTGTCTTAAGGAAATGAATTCTAATTTCAGTCTCTGCACTTCTATCTATTGGTATTTGGCATATACTTAAATGCTGTAGTATCTGAATCGGTATCTGAACTGAAGAAGATGGATTGATGTATACCTCGTTACTAAGAACGTGCACTAAACACCCGGCGAGACGATCCTTGTGAAAGATTCTGTTGACCTACTTTGTCTTACACCAATTAACCTCATGACTTCCTGATTCTAAATTGGAACAAAACCAAAGAAGAACGATCCGTCTATCCTTTCTAACAAGACACAAGAAGAAAAGTAGGGTACAGTTTTAAAAAGAGAACACCGCCTGAGTCCTTAATCCTACATTGAAGGTGTACTGTGTAACCTGCTTGTTTCTATGGAGACGTCACTGCTCTGTCAGCATGTTACACACAGTATGACATTAAACAGCTCTACTTTGCATTTATTTAATTAAAAGTAGTTTTATAGCTCAAAAATAACTAGTACTACTTTCTAACTTTGAGCAGGGTCGCCTCTACACAGATCTGGCCTGTAACTTGGGTCTGGTTTAATACTATAGTGTGAAATATTCCAGTCAAAGCAATAGCATCTCCGTGGAAAAAAGCCTATGATGGACCCTCCACCAGAAAAGTTACACAGTGTATCTTTAAGCATGATTATATTATTCAAACATCAGTGATTTGCAGGTTGAGCCAATAATATCAAGTATGTGGTTATTTCCCTGATGTTTCTCTATAACTTTCTCTACTCCAGCTGATACTGAGGTTGTTATTTCTTGTGTATCAGGCACTTGTGAGGTCCTTGGGAGTGAAGTGTTCCAGGAAGAGTTTGTATCTGAAGCTTAAAAAAAAAGGATTAATGGCTGTTTGTTAATTTTATCACTGTTACATTTTAATTGTGATTTGGGGATTTAACTAATACAAGAATCACATTTCAGAGCATGTTTGTACAAATTGAAAAGTCGGTGCTTTTCTGCGTGTGAAGGAAATTGGGGCACTACACAAACTCACAGTCTTTGTGTTTTGCTAATCTAAAAAGTCTGTTTTGCATAATCTATCTGCTTTAAAGGTGCACTAAAAATCTCTTCTGGTAGAGCGTCCACCATCTGCTCCATACAGCTCTGTCAGGAATGTTACAGTGTGGCATTAAACTGATCCATCTTGGATTTATTCAATACATTTTTTTACATTTTTATTTTTATTCAATACATTTTTTTGTGAGTGGAGTCAACTCTCCACAGATCTGACTTGAAACTGGCATGAGGGCATCGCCTGCTTGTTTCTATGGAGACAGATATGTTTAATGCCATAGTGTGGAATATTTCAAGAGAAGCAATAACATCTCCATGGAAACAAATGGGTGGCAAACCCTAAAAAGGAAAGTTGTGCTTTTAAGTCAAAAATCAGAACTCTCTGTTCTATCGTCATTTCTCATTTTAGGATTACACATCTGCCAAAAATCTCATTATAGAAAATCAGGCCTGATCAATAATTTAGCAACACAAAATCACTCAGCATTTCGACACTGATGAATTTTCACCATGAGTGTTCATGGTGAAACACTTACCTGCTTTATAGTAATGTCCTAGTATTTGTTTAGGCTATTTCATTATTATATTTCATTACTTTTTTGTTGGGTCCATTGATTTGTGCAAAAGAAAAAAAGAGATCTGCCCTGCAGGTTTTTGGAGCTCCCAAATTGAGATTTTAATGACCACAATGTGACGTGTTCAATGTTCAGGGCTTAACCCCAAAACGTCACATTGTGGCGTCATTAAAATAAACATTTGGGAGCTCCAGAGAACTGCAGTGTGGATCTCTTTCTGTTTTTTTGAGAATTTTGAGAAATACTACGCTTAAAAACATGCTCAAATGTGGTATGCATCAAATCATGTATTTCCATAATGTCTGATATACTGAAAATGGCTGTACCAGATTTTTTTCCCTGTATATTTGACCAAAATATGCCTTGCCCCAGTGCAGATGTAGTGTATGAGCAGCTCTTGTGGTCAAAATGAAACTCGTCTTCATTTTACTATGAACCATTTTATTTTCTAAGAATCAGGAAGTGCACTGTTGGCATGCGAGTTTTTAGCATTACCATAACAGTAAAATGCAGCTCTGGCCTCTGGAGGCACTTAAAAACTCAGCGTGGTGAATAATCAGAACACTCTGAATCAAAAAGGGAAGTGAGGAATAACTTTGCACCACTGCACTAAAAATGAACTAGTTGTGATTTTCATGTTTTTGAGACAGTCGCTCTTTCTCCCGCTGAGCTGCTGCTGCTGTGTGGATTTTTCATGTGTGATTCTGAGCTCAGGTTTGAACAGACTGACTGATCAAACACACAAAGCACAGAGCGGTGTATGTGACAGTGAATATAACAAGAATGAGTTTTGTCTTTGCTCTGCTCATACGGTGCCAAATCTGGTGTATTGTCATGACTCACGTGAGCTTTAAGTTTTATGTTTGTGATGAGGAAGCTTCATCGTAACATAGATCAGAAAAAATGCATTATATGAGACTTTTAAAGATCACATATTATGCATTTTTGTGCCTTAATTTCTCTTTTAAACATGATTTTGGTCACCTCGAGATCAGCATTTCACTTAAAGGTGCCGAAACCTGCTTCTTTCCAATGTAGATATTGTTTGGAATGTTCCACAGTATGGCATTACACTTATTTATGTTTAGAGAGACAGGAGATGGCGTCAGATCTGTGGAGAGGTGAGCCCACACACTAAGAATGTCAGTTTTTAGGTCAATAAAAACCCATATTATGCAAAATGAATAAGTTTAATGCCATACCGGGACATTCCAGACAAAACAATAGCATCTCCATGGAGACAAACAGGTGGCCGACGCTCCACAAGAAAAGTTACACAGTGCACCTTTAACTTAAAATAGTTTCAAATCAGATCTGTGCAGAGGCAATCCCGCTCAGAGTCAGAATTCATGTTTTTATTCATTAATTTTTGAGCTATCAACGCAAATGTCATGTCATAAATGTAATGTAAAGGTCTATTTATTATACTGTGGAACATTCTAGACAAAGCAATAAGATTTCCATGGCGACAACCGGATGGTGGACCCTTCACAAGAAATATTACGCTGTGCAGCTTTATTATGGTTCAATAAATAACCGACTACTTACACGTTTCATTCTGCTATTTTAAAACTGTACTGTACATTTTTAGGATAATTTTTCATGATTGTGTTAAAGCTGCACTGCGTAACTTTTTGGTTGGGGGTTCATCACCTGCTCGTTGCTATGGAGATGTCATTGCTCTGCCTAGAATGTTCCACCGTGTGACATTAAACGCCTCTACCTTATATTTATTCAATTACAGCTGGTTTTAAAGCTCAAAAATACCTAGAAGAACAGGGATTCTGACTGTGAGCGGGGTCGCCTCTTCAGATCTGACCTCTGACTGTGAGCGGGGTCGCCTCTTCATAGATCTGACCTGTAACTTGGTCTAATTTGGTCTGCATGAAGATAGAAAGGTTTAATACCAGATTGGGACACTTTTCTGATGAAGAAATAATGTATTTGTGGAGAAAAGTAATTCACGGAGCCTCCAAAAGAAAAGTCACACAATGCGCCTTTAATATTGTCTTAATAAATCGCACCTCAGACGGCGTTATCGTCACAGATACATGTGAGCTCGGGGTTCATTTCGCGTCACATTTTGTTTTGATTTGCTTTACCCGGACAGAGAAAAACAATACGATTTTAAAGCAATAACCGCCATCCTCATTGCAGTGGCTTCACAGAGAATCAGAAAATGTAATGTTTTTATTGGGGAGAAAGAGGACAGAGCCGAGCAAACCTGTAAAGTGGATTTTGTGAGATATTTTCTGAGGACAATATAACAAGTGTGTGGGTGCGAGAGCAGAGAGAGGAGACTGTATCCTGCAGACGGCCGTGCAGAAGAGAAGTGTGTCAGATCAGTGGGAGAGTATTCTTTGTGAACTTATAATGTGCTTCAGACACTGGTGGCAGAAGTACTCGCCGTTACTTAAGTAAAAGTACATACGTATAGATACTGGGGCAAAAAAGACTCAAGTAAAATATGAAAGCACTAGTTTAAAAATGTGCTTAAAGAATAAAATGTAAAAGTATCTGGTGTAGATTTTGTAGAATTTGTGTTTGTTAGTTTAGCTGTTTTAATTGTATATTTTGTTTGCTCAAATGTACTTGATAGAAATAAACTCTTCAGCCTTTTCTCAATTAAAATACTTTTCAGCTCTGTTAAAACTGTAGTAGAGTACAGATACCTGCTCTCAAACGTAGTGAAGTAAAAGTAAAAGTATCCACTTGATGTATGTAATGTACCTAAGTAAAGTACAGAGACCTAAATTGTAAACTTAAGTACAGCACTTTACTACTTTTACTGTGTTATGTTCCACCACTAGTTTCAGACAACTGGACACTCCAACTTTAGTGATGACCACAGGTACTAATGCCCTGGGACACAGTTATGGCCTGAGTGTTTCCTGGTAATTCACACTAATAGTTATAATAATAGGGCTATAACTTTTCATAACATAACCACATTATTTTACATTTTGTCGGATAAACCTCAAAACTGATCTAAAACCTCTTCATTTATGTCCCTGTGTACACTGACTACACTGAGCACAGGTGTGGTGTGGTTATGTCCTTACCTGTTCAGCCAGAACCACACACTTCACAAAAAGGAGTTGTGGATTAGCAGAAATCCACATAAATCTTTTTTCCCAAACACCTTTCAGGTCAGTTGACGTCATAAATCTATTTTCCCAAACACCTTTCAGGTCAGTTGACGTGTTACTGCATGAAGCCACATGAAGCCACATGAAGCCTCGCAGCCTTTGCCAAATATGCACAACAGTATTTGGTGTAACAGGCAATCAGCAAGTAACTCCCTCAAAGTGTGAGCCAAACTCAACCTGCAGATAGTGACTCCACAGTATTTCAGTAAAGAAGCCTCTACAAACCGAGACTGTTTATGAATGCCAGACAGGCAGCGCCGAGGCTGAAGCAACTGAGGCGGTATTTAAATTTGGAGTTTGGAGTTAATCATAAAAATGCTGCAGCGCCAGTGGACATTGCTCCCATCAAGTTGAAATAACGCTGAACCTGGTGACCTAAAAGATGATTTCCAACTGGGCTGCAAAGTCCACACCACTGCCGTATGGATGAAATAAAACAAACAAGCAAAAAAGTTATTCCTCAATTACCCTTTGCAATCCGAGCATCCTCATTACTCACCATGATGATTTTCTAAGCACTTTTCACAACCTTCAGTGAGATTTGCCATCACAACAACTGGCATGTTAACCAATATGCCAATGTGCACCTATGAAACACTTTATTATTAGATCCAGAATGAATATTGCAGACTTATTTTAACATCAAGACCTGCTTAATGCAATATCTGCACTGAGGCAAGATGGACAGACATAAGCCATTCTTACCAAAACTCCACTGGTCAATTTGGTGGATAAGACAGAAGTCATTTTCAGATCAGCGGCGAGTGTCAGGAGATGAAGTGTAAAGTCATGCATTTCCCCCCATTGCATTTGACACGCTGCTCCTACACCATTTTTGTGGCTCATTTACCTCCAGATTGCCCGATAGCAGAATCAACATCATGCTAATCTAGCCTGAAAAAGCTGAGAGGGACCACTTGAGTTTCCTGCACCGAGACATATGGACACATGCTCGGCTGTCAGGCTATAAATCACAGTGATGAACGTGGGATGTGGAGGCGTGTTTCTGAATTATGAGCTCTAAATGTGGCACATATTCAAAACTGCTGACATGGGTTTTTTTACTATGATGAAAGGCATATTGTTTGTGTCGGCGTTTTTTTACTATGATGAAAGGCATATTGTGCTTGTGTCGGCTGTACAGTTATAATTATGTCATATTTAGGACATTTAATGCAGAAGTTTTGATCTGAAAGGTCTTAAAGGGCTCATTTAGACCATTTTCTGATCTGTTTTATAATGTCTCCTCATATCCGGAGCTGTGTTTTGTTTCATTCACACAAGTTTAACACTCCATACACTTTCAATAGAATCATTTGGATAATTTCAGCACTGGAATTTCCAATCTCTACTGAACAAAAAGTTAAAAACGCAGCTTAACTTAAAAACTACAGCTTCATGACATCACAAGATGGACGTTTTGAGCTTTGCAGATGTAGACTAGGCCACCACAGGTCATGTTATACTACGAAAGGTAAGTGACATGTCTTGCCTAAGAATACAACAGCAGAACTTGCACCGAGCAGGAATTAAACCACTGAATCATTGTCAACCCTCCCACACCGGTTGACCCCATCAAACCTAAATCCATTTTCTTGTTTCTCCTGACAAAGACCTAGGCTAAAAACCTAAAGGTCTGTCACAAAGGGAGGAGAATAGGTGGAAGATACTAATTTCGGCAAAAACACCATAAAATACAGTGCAGGTTAAACAAGTCTCAATTAGGGAGCTCCCGCTGGCTAAAAGAGTGGGTGTGTGTGTGTGTGTTTTGTGGAGGTTGAGTTGTGGCTCCAGGATTTGGACATAGATCAATGAGAAGCATCGATTGTGGGCCCTTGCCTCTGTCATGTCGGATTAATATGGATTAGAGCAGCGTGCGTCAGAATACTGCGCTGTTACTCAGATGGGGCTCCACACTACATTAGAAAGACTTTAATTAGTGTTTACCAATCGCAACCTCCGTGTGCTTAAGTGGCTTTGATGTTTTGATCCAGCTTTGCCGTTGCATGTAGGGATTATGATGCGCTGGTACATACAAGAGATAAACACAAAGCAGGGCCGGTACCAGCTTTGTGGAGGCCCAGTGCAAGATGTGGGTTAGGTTTGCATATAAGAACAATATATTTTAAGGAAGGAACTTTATGCTTCTGCTGCACAGTTTTAATCTATAACGCCCATGGATCATTATTTTGTATTTGGGACCAATGAGGCATAGGAGCCCTTTGTCCTTTTACGGTACATCAGCCCAACAAAGCACTGCTGTGGGCACCTATGGATAACTGCAGATCACACTGTCGAGCAGCAGAGTTTAACTACACGATGCTGCCCAATGTGTATCACAGTTTAAGAAAAAAAGATTGGGTGTGTAATGGTGATTAGGGCGATCTTACTCAAGATTACTCAAACATGCATGAATTACCATATTTTTCGGGCTATAAAGTGCACCGGATTATAAGGCGCAGTATCAAATAATATGTCAGTTGTGTCATTGTCCACACATAAGGAGCATCGGATTATAAGGCGCAATAAGCGAAACAAAACGCGTGTCGGATAAATCAAACTTTATTCAGGTAATTTACAATAACTCTCAATTGTAGCTAACACGAAAATACAATTTAACAGTTGGGTGATTCAACATCATGATCAAACATGCCCGGTTCCCTCTCAACATTGTTCAGTTTTAACACTAAAATACAAAACCTGAAATCTGCATGGTAATGGTGGCATTTTGGGTCCTTGTACAGCACACGGCAGAACTACCGGTATGTTGCACAGTCGCCCTATATGTGGCCAACATATTACTCCTCCTGACTCGCCCACTAATACGTTATTAGCCGTAATGTTACAACATCAAATCGGTTGGAGGTTAAACACAACCAAAGGTCATACATAAGGCCACTGGATTATAAGGCCACTGTGGATTTTTGAGAAAATGTCATGATTTTAGATGCGCCTTATAGTCCGAAAAATACGGTACTCTAGAAAATGGATACACCATTATAACATGGTTAAAAACAATACTAATATTTTTCCATTAAAACCATTGCACCACCATTCTATTGATGGTGGAATATATAATTTTGATTTTGCATAATTTCATTGGTTCAATTTTAACTGGTTCAAATCATAGCCTTGGTCATTTTTCACTGCAATTACTTTGTAGATAAATGCAGTTATTACATTGGCTTCTGTCATGTAAGTAAATCTAAAAAGAGTCAGGCTTTTGAACAGCTCTTTGAAATGAACAGATCTAAAAGATTCAGATGTCATAAAAGTCCCATCATTATTTGCAGAAGTACAGAAATCCCAAGGACGACCACCGTGTCCAGACTACTGCAGTAAACCCGAGCATTAGAGCTACATGACACACAACATTTTCTGCTGAGACAGTGGTGTTTTCATTTTGCTGTATTATTTCTTGAGTCCGTGAGTGCTTCCTTTCATCTTTGCTAGTCAGGGAGGAGCTTTGACATGGCCCCAAATAAGTCCCTGTGACACTACAGAGGAGAGCGAATCCTCTTCTGAGATGGAGATGTAACTGAAGCTTGTTGAGTCCTCAGGCTCAGAACATTTGCTCTTTCATCACTGACATGAAGGAGGAGAAAACAGAGCAGAGATCCTCACAGAGCCGGAGATGAGAAACTAGACTTATCCTGGTCCCTTTAAAGATGGGCCCTTTTCTCTTAGCGGGGTTCTTGGGGTAATTGGACTTAAAAAATTTATGATGCACTGTTTCAGAAGTTTTAAAGGAACTATATGTAGCCTGCACTCTGTTTCAAAAAACTACAACTATAAAACTGTTGCCAGAGCCTTAACCTGGAGGTAGAGGAACACCACAAAGTCTCTCATTGTCAGTACATGGACAGGCCTCATGTGGAAGCTCTGAACCTCCAGAATTAACTCACTGAGCTGCAGAAGCTTCATTGCACTTACTTCTATAGGATTCTGCTGCCACATAAGATATATAGATCACCACGTTACATTTTATTGTAACTGTATTCGACAAAAACAATGTATTCAGTTATTTTTAATTGGTTTCACTTTTGTCTCCGGTCCCAATCAGAGTTCATCCCACTAATGAAACTACTGCACAAAGCAAAAATACTCAAAGATGCGTGAATGATATCTGATTTTGCATAATACCCCCTCTTGAACAGATTTCTGAAGTTTGTTGTTAAAATGTCATGTCACCAGTCCCTCAGATTTCTCCTTTTTGCATGGCATTTAATCTTTCCAGAGATCAATAATCAGATTTCGCCGTGCATTGCCAGTGAAGATGCCACCAGTTTCACTCAGCCTGACAAACAATCCCCCTCTACCCCCTTTGCATTCAGCTCACGACAGTCTTTGATTAGAAAAGCTCTCCTTTCTTCAACTTTGTGCCAAGCTCCAATCAGTGCTGAGGGTCTAATTACCATCATCCAGAAAGTGGAGGAGCGCAGAGATGGAAGGGTGGAGAGAGGAGGAGAGAGGGAGGAGAAAGGAAGGGTGGGAAGAAGAGGAGGAGAAGGAGGAGAGAGGAGGGTGGAGAAGAGGAGGAGGTGGGAGGAGAGTAGAGAAGTGGAAAAGAGGAGGGAATAAGAGGAAAGAGTTGGTCTAAGGGAGAAACGTGAAGATCAAATATGTGCCACAGTTTACTTTAGCATGTCTCAAAGTACTTGGTGTAAATTGATTTGGTTGAATGGAAGTAAAGCAGGTGGTTTGAGCTCTGAACATGGAGATACACGGGTATACGCGTATGAATGTTGAACCCAAACACCAAACCTGTTCATTATAATCTACGACAACCATTGTGCTGTTTTAAATATTCATCTGAAACTTGGGAAGAAACAAGACTTACTTCCACTTCAGAAAACTGCAGTGTCCAATGGGACATCGCATCACAACAGAGAGTCAGCACCTCCTCTGGACAGTTGCAGATCACACTAGCAAAATGATTACATGACACTGCATCACCGATTAAGAAAATAATATTAGAGGACGAAGTAAGTAGAGAGCAGTGGGCGTGTGCCAGAGGAAACAAGGACTGATGGTGTCTTGATAATTAGCAATTAAACATTGCTCAAACATGCACAAATTGCTCCAAATACAATTTTGCATTTGTAAATTGTGAAAGGAAACAACAAGTCTCCTTAGTCTCCTCTGCTTCAACAGTCATTTTTGCATAATAAAAGCCAAGGCAACTAACATTGTAGAGCGACTGTGCAGGCGATATTGTGTGGATTGAGTCTGGGATCAGGAGTGTACACAGCGTGAAATGTGAACATGATGAGTCTGGCACATGTAAAGGTTTTACAGCAGCACACGCCTGTAGTGTCTGTACAGAGGCAGAGGTGAGTCGAGTGTGAAGAATGGGGCAGAATTGGCTTGTCGAAGCTCATAATCAAATCTTGTTGAGGACAGATCTGACATTCTGGAGGCAGATTCAGAAATACTGGTAGGTATAGCAGTACTAGCCAGGGCTGTACTTGAACGCGTTCATTGAATGAACGCTCATGAATGCATTCATAAATGAGGTGAACATGAACTGAACGCACTGTAATGCTATGGCAGATGAATGAACTGTGAGCGCGTACATTCTAAATGGCATTTGCTATCCATTTAACATAGTTCAATAGGTTTCCAGATTTCTTTAGGGTTCCAGGTGAAAAACAATCTGGCAATAACACCATCCGCCAGCGTCGCATTGCTGCATGCAGCATCAAAATAATACAAGACAAAAAGCAGCATGGAGCCGACTGTAGCCAAGAGGAGCAACAAGGATTCATCATATGAACTTTTAAAAGAGCTCTATGACACGGCCTGTGAGTGAAGGAATAACCTCACATTTATGTGCAAACTTTGTCTGCCTGCTTTAAAAAAAAAAAAAATCTGCACTTCAGTCACATCCACAGCAAACTTAAAACGACACATTGAACTTGAGCCTTTCAGGGTATATGAAAGAAGGTACGAAATCAAGACAGATCCTCTACCCAAATCCCACTGACTGAGTAAACATTGTCATCTCTCAGTCGCAGGTGGACAACCTCATGCTGTAGAATGTGGTAGGAGACCTGCTGCCTTTAAGTGAAGTGGAAAGTCCAGCTTTCAAGTGGTTGCAGCCATTCAATAAAGAGCCATCAAAAAAGGAAAAAAAATAAATTAGGAGTTTAAAGAGAACATATGTAACCTCAAAACGGAACTGTCTGGGGGTGATGCAAATTTTGTAAACTCATTCAACTGTTTTGGGATGGATGTTGCTATGGATGCTGAAGTGCCACAAACAGGTCAACTTTAATGAAAGTGAAGATGACAATGAACCAGTGTCTGCTTTTGCTAAAGTCAGTGAAAACTGAGACCCGAGATGGACCTCAGTATTCTTTGCTATGGAATGAATGTCTTGCATAGCGACATTAACTACGAAGACAGAAATGAACGTGGCTGAGGTGCCAGTTCCCCACATGATGAGCTGAATTTAGTTGATGAGTTTGGCTTTCGCCGTTTCTCTCCACGGGAAGTTGACGTTATTCACAAGTGTGTTGATGTAATGAGGCCTTTAGCACTTGCACTAAACATCCTCAGCACAGAAGAACGTCTGTCATGGTTATTTCTCCCCAACCATTGTGCAGCTGCAATGTGATATGAATGACATGTGGAATGAGCATAAAGCCCAGAACAACAGAAGGTCTCATTACACACTGACCCCTCATAAAGAGGAACTTGGAGTCACTGGACACAAGGCTCTTCTGGAGAACAGGGACCACATACTCTCCACTGCGCTGATACTAAGATACACAGGGTTGGCAGGGTCTAAGATGTGGAGAAACATGTACAGTCCAGACTGATGCTGAAAAGAGAATTTCTAACCCTCAACTCTGATGACACCACTGCTAGAGACTCAGGTCAAACCTCGTCCAGTGGTGAAAGTGACAAGAAAGATCCTGCAGTGTGATTCGCCAGATTTAACTAAATTTAACTTTTTTTTTTTTTCTAAAATCTGGTGAACATCTATTTGGATGCCCTGACCACAGATGGATTTGATGAAAACATGCAAAGCTCAGAACACTGTTCATAAAAAACAACACTGCCCTGCCTCACGTGCTCCAGAAGAGAGACTCTAATATTCAAGTGGGAATAAAATGTTTATTATATTACATAATATTAAGTACAGTAAATGCCCAGCCTTATTATAGTTCTATTATAGTTCTGATATTCAGTTTAAGAATTGAGTCAAATTATTTCAGTTCACATTTCCAATACAGAATAATGTTACCATTTTTACAATTACAATCATGCTTTTAAACTTGTTATCTCATTCAGGCCCAAGATGCAAATTTTGAGAAGCAGCAGATCTTGAGTTCCAATAAAAATATTTAAAAAAGGTATATTCAATATTGTTGTGATCATTGTTGTGATGCATGTATTGGGCTGTATAGGTACATTGTAGTGCCAGTGGAGATAACTCTATTGTGGAGAGGGAAGCTGCATAAATATAGCACACAGCATATCTTATTTTTACATGATGCAAATGCAGCAGATCCACCACAGAGACAGAAAATCTTCAATCAGATAAGGGATTATCAAGGCTGGACAGAAAATAACTTTGTCCATGGCCTTGCACACTTCTGAATTGTGTTAATTAAATATTAATATTCATATTATCAGAATATTCATATTGTTTCAGTTATTTATGTGATCTATAAGAAGTGGATTCAGTTAAGGCATTTTCACTTACTGGACAGAAAGTAGAAGCACTGTCTATGGCCTTGGATTCTTGTCATTTATTTATTATTTATTTATAGTTATTCATTGGTCAAACAAGCCATTGATGTTTTGAAATTTAAGTTAATATGGCTAATAATGTGTTGCACTTTTAATATTGCACTTTCAAGCTTATTTCCTACCTCAGTCCAGTTCATACCTCTGTATTGGTAGAATGTTCTGTATGCCTCAGGCCTGTTTGTCTTTAATAATTAAAAAAGACCATCCAAGTAGCAAGTTTCCCCTCATGTATTTTGATAATATACTGTAGGGGTGAAAGCTGCAGCTGCTACTGGTGTGGACTGCAACAATGGAGAAATAATGGAGAAATGCTGTTCCTTAAATGCTAACGTGGATCCTGGTTGGAGAAGGATTCAAAATGTAATATGAACTTGAAATCTAACTATCAAATAATTGCTGTCTGTGGTTCTGTATGAGCTGTGGCAATGATATTGAAAAATAGCTCAAAGCAATGTTAAAAAAAACAAACTATGAACTAGTTCATTTTTTGGAAACAATAATAAACAATGAAACAAATTAGTTCAATGACATTTGTGAAATGAAGTAGTAGTAATTGTAGTAGCAGTACTAGCAGTTGTAGTGGTAGTAGTTGGAATACATATAGTTGTGGTGATTCTAATTAGTGATGCCCTCAGAGCACAGTCACAACACAATCAGTGAGCGTCCTGCAAGAGAAACTACTGCACATCACAACAGGTTTGTGTTGTAATGTTGTTGTTGTTGTTGTTGGGTTTTTTATGGGCTGAGCATTGGATAAAATTGTACCTCTAACCATAGGGAGTGTTTGAATAGGGTCTGGGAGAGATCACTAGATTCTTCAAACATGCATGGATGACATCCACAACATCTTCAGGTTTTTAGTAGAAAGTAAATTTGTAAAATATCCCATTTACAAAAGTGCAATGGTCAGATTGAAAATGCTGTGTGTTATGATGTGGCCTTAGCTCCTGGTCAGAGTCTGATCTGGTCAGATCCCAGAGGCTCAGCAGGGCCGGGCCTGGTTGGTGTTTGAATGTGAGACTGCTGGGAAAATCAGGTGCCACACTGGGGCACCAGTAGCAAAAACTGCTGTTAGGCAAGACACTTCGGTGAGTGAGTAGTGGTCAGAGGCGCAGATGACGCAGACTGGCAGCCTCACTTCCTTTAGTCTGCCCCAGGGCAGCTGTGGCTACAACAGAACTTTGACTAATGCTCTGTAAACGGCTGTGAGTGTCTTGAAAGGCCTTATATAACTGCAGACATTCATTAATTAATATAATGTTTATGTTTGGTAACAATCCTGTTTTTTGTATATGTGCTGATAACTTTTTACTTTACTTTGCATAGTTACTTTTTACAGCAAGATGATGTCGATGATGTCCCACAATATTTGTTCACTTATTAGAATACGTCTCCCGCTGACTGTTTGGGCTCGAGCTGAGGATGAACAGGGAGTCACAGAGCAGCATGTGGGCGTAGGTCAAAAGTCAAGTGCGACGCTAACGGAGATAAAGCGGCAAACTTTAGCAGAAAACCGCAGAGGAAACTACTTTTTTTGCATTTGTGGAGAGGAAAGACATCTGTGCTTTTCTCTCATCTGGATTTAGCCAAAGTTTGATTTCTCGGCTCGCTTCACTGTTGTGCCACTTGGTGCATTCATCTTGTAGTATTAGTTTGAATGCTGTGCCTTTTCCTGATCACAAGAGCTATTCCAGACTGATAAAGTGTAGCAAGGCATGAGATTCTTATATTAGTTTTTGGAAATCTTAACAAGAAATAAATAAAACACATTTTTTACCAAAATTGTGCAGGTCTACTTTGCATGTTGCTGTTTTGCTGTTACACTGTGTTTGTACATTGAGATTTAAAGATGAAGTTTTGCTTTTCTGTGGGCTATTAATGTCATGCAGGTAAAACTGGACTCAAATGCAACATAGTGCAACTCTCTCAGTTAATTCAGCAAATCAGGCTAATAAAAACCGAAAGAATATATGTCTTTATTATACGAAACTAAATATCCTCCAAAACTGGGAAAATCTCTAATAGAAAACAAGTTGGGTGTAAATGCAGAAACAGGCTCAAACAGGGAATCATTCAGAATCAGATAATATAGAATGTCCAACGGCAACAACAGGATATGTTCAGATCCAGAGCGGGAGAGCGTCTCTTTATTGGTCAACAGTCCAGCCAAGAGTGAGTGAAGTGAGGGAGAATGTGTAGACTATCCTGGGATGAAGAGTGGCAGCTTTAGGAAAAGAAGGACCGGAACAGGTTTTGAAATGGACCTGGACTTGGGATGTGAACAGTGGGCACAACTGTCACAATAAATGGCTAATGCATAACATATTTTGATCATGTTGATTTCCTTGGGGAGCTTCCTGGTTATGTAGAGTTACAGCCTTCGATTCGCGATTACTCAAACATGGATGCCTTCAGTTATTCTCTGCAAACCGACTTGGATCTCAAATGTGACGTCATGTCCACATTCAAACATTGTCTGACGTGGAGAAAAACATGGACGCCACCCGGAAAGCTGTTATTCTTGTTGTTTATCTTCTGTTAGCAACCCAAGGGACATTTAGCAACACCCATTTTAGTGTTTCCTCCAGAAAATTGGTTAGGCAAGGTGATGACTGGGGGGAAAAGGTGAAAGTGAGGACCGGGACGCACCAACTGTATTGATGCAGTGTTTTTTGGAGTTTTTTCAGAGGGACGTAGTCAAGGTGGGGGGAAATTGTTTACTAGTCTTTGTTCATTACCGGCCTCACCACAGCACCGACTAGCGTACCCATAGGCAGTGATATGGACGCAGTAGGGTACAGCAGTAATTCGAGTGACTGAAATAGCCATTTAAACCACCAAAGCATCCAAACACGATGAAAATAGTTCATACTTAAAAGTGCCACTGGATTCTGGATCTTGGATTCCGTCTCAGACTCCTTGCTTGGTCTCGTCCAAGTTCTTCCAAGCCCCGGCATCCAAGGAAAAGGGGCGTGTCAGTGCATGTCGGTCGGCAACGTCCTTGGACCTCCGAGATGAACGGATAATCGAACGCACCATAAAACCTCCATAAGGCATCAAACAGAATATATATAAATGGACATAGTTAACCTGCTAGCTGCCCCAATTCCACACAGGAAGTGAGCATGGGCACACTTCTGGCTCCATCAATTCCAGCTTCAATCACATTAACCCACTTTATTTGTTCAGTTTTCGCAACTCTACATGACCCTGCTGTTTTTATTTGTTCAGTTTTCGCTATTTGATCGTAAATAAATTCCTATTCCTAATATGAAACTCGGCTACAAATTCGCCTCATAACTGCAGGCCTCGATGAGCTTTATTTGACTGGAGCTGAATGCAATAGACGACTATCTTCATCCACTTCTTTATGCAGTTTGTGTCAGGCATTTTTGATGAGAATAACATTATAACATGGCAGAAAGCTCAGAAAGTTGACTTAGACAAACTTCATTGATCCACAAGGGATATAATTTGGACACAGTAGTTCACAAATCAAACTATAATACATAGTTTAACATAATATTCGCTCTTTAAACTAAAATCTGTTGCCAAGCCTACTTTGTGAATGCCATTTTAGTCTCTTGGGAACAATATAAGTCCCATGTACCTGGCGAGCTATAATAAGAGCCGAACAAACATGTCTTTTCCCCTCCTCGGTGTCGTCAACAGGTTTCTCAAGTTGACGTGTGCGTGGGCGAGTATTTATCACATTGTGGTCGCTAAAATCTGTAAACACACTGGCATTATGTTTTTCACACAGGCCTGGATTGTGTCCATACTTAGAGTGAATTGCCTCCTTTTTTTTTTACAGGATTTACACCTCAGCCGTGAGCTCGCACCATGAAATCTGTGAAACTGGAGAAATATGTTCACACTCACTGCTGTGCATATGTCACTGAAGCAGGAGGCTCAGCTACGTCTTCATCATCAGTGGTCTGGAGTGAAACGTAATCAAGTAAAAGTAGCAAAGTACTGCACTTAAGTAACACTTTTAGGCATCTGTACTATGCTTAAGTACAATTTACAGCAGATACTTTCACTTTAACTTTACTACGTTTGAGAGCAGCTGTTTTTACTTTCTACTCCACTACATTTTTTTAACTGGACTGAAAAGTAAAAGTATTTTTCATTATTGTTTGAGACCTGCTGAAAAGGCTTATGGATTATTTTTAACACGTTCATAATTTGAGCCAAAAAATACACTAAATATAAAACAAAATTAATACTTTTGAAGCCTTTTAAGACCTTACTTTTACTTTTTACTCTTTAAGTACATTTTTACCACGTCCTTTAATACTTTTATTAAATTTCTAGACTTTCTCATGTCATACTTTTACCTGAGTACTTTTCTGTTTGACAATATTGTAAGCTCTGCCCATATATTTGGAATGATTTTTATTATTTTCCTCAAATTATGTCAATTAAAGGTGCATTCTTGAACTTTTCTGGTGGAGGGTCGTCAAACGCATTTCTGCATGAAGATGTTGCTTTGTCTGAAATGTTTCACAGTTTGGTATTAAACCTTTACCTTCATGGAGACCAAACCAGACCAAGTTACAGTCAGAGTGTCTGTTTTTCATTATATTTTTGAGCTGTAAAACCACCTGTAATTGAATAAATATAAGTTAGAGCTGTTTAGTGTCAGACTGTAGAAGCATTTTTACCACAAACCTTTAAAAAAGCTTTGCAGTCTCACTTTGTGCGGTTATATCTTCAGATTAAAGTGATAAAATAAAGCGTTGTGTGTAGTTTTAGGCAGCAAATTGACCAAAACAAAATATCAACTATGTATTGGAAAACGGATATTTATCTAACTCTAGTCTGTAGTGGTGGAAACAGTGTAAACTAGATAAAAACAAGAGTGTCTTAGACGTTGAGAGATTGATCGAAGTGATATGAGGACAGAAGTAACACCGTTCAATTCAATATTTTATCGCCTTTGCGAATTGGACCTAGAAACGCTGTGTGATTGATGTAAGTAATAAAAATAAAATGTGTTGAATCCCATTCAATCAACTCCCATCACAATCAGAGGTTTTATTGGCATTGTCAGAGAACAAAATTCACTAACTAGAAACTTGCTTTGGGCGTTATGGTGCAACATTAATCAAAGAATAGTAATAGTAAAAATATAATACTATATAATACAATATAATAAAATATAATATAATATAA
>KN487459.1:4354-26635 GCA_000787155.1 Scartelaos histophorus | reverse complement strand
ACACTACTTGGTGCTGAGAATGCGGGATCACTGGCTTGCGGTGGCATGCTTGTGCCACGAAGAGGCGCTGTCTACATCCACTAAAAAAATAAGCAGCGGCATACAGTCAATGGTTTTCATTGCTCTGAAGTTTCTGTTTACAAATCAATACATTTTATTGTAAATATGTAGATGCCATTTAACAGCCTATTTAGCCTACATCTAAGGTAAGCAGACTTAGAAATCCTTGCTGTCCTACAGCCTGACTGCATATGACACCTGTTGTGCTGTTAATCACGTATTTGTGTGCAGAATACAAAAGATTCCCGCCCATGAAGCCCGTAGTCGTCTTGGTTTCGATGAAAGGCGGTGCAGCTGAATCACGGAGCGGAGTGATAATGCGCACTTCTGTGTCGCCTAGGCAACAACTATGGTTCCAGTCGATGAAGTCATTTGTTACGCTGATCGTTGCCATGGTTACAACCTAGAGAGGGCGCTGCGGAGGAGCTCTACGTAAAATGACGCAGGGCGGGGGCGTGCCCGAGACGCGCGCTGCGCAAGCCTGCTTGTTGTTCCCGCAGAGAGGCGAGAAGATGGCGGCCGTGTCAAGCGGAGGTACTGCTGGGTCCGCTGCGGCCGGGATTACGCACCCTACCCGACCGCCTCACGCAGTTATGGGCCCACAGAACCGAGCCCAGCCATCCTCCGGCATCAGCCACTCCGGTCGCCCCACCTCGGCCAGTGGGTGCATCACCAATCCCGGCCACACTTCGGCCACAAGGCCCCCCCCAGCCCGTGTGGGCCACTACGAAATCGAGCGGACCATCGGCAAGGGAAATTTCGCGGTTGTTAAACTAGCCACGCACGTCATTACCAAAGCAAAGGTAAGACGCTTGTCAACCCGTCCTTAGAGATGGATAAATATAAGCTGTCACTGTTTTATTTCCAGTGTTTTTTACTCAGTACTTGGGATGACGATGGGGCCTTTAGGCTCCAGAGACGGGCAGCCCGCTTTGGAAACACCGCTGCTTGGAGCTGGGGGTCTCACGATTGGGTGTAAAATCGAACATTTAATGCCAGCACACTAACTTCTAAAATATGTGCTTTGCATAGGCTCTGTTTGTGAATGGCAGGTTGAGCCGCGAAGGCCTGATGTGAATGTATGGCAAAGCGCAGAGGACAGAGGAAAGGGTATTGAGTCAGATGAAAAGAGGAGACTGAGCGCAGACTGTAGCAGCTTAGCCTAGCTTATTAGCTCCTTTGCTGTGTGAACAGATGTGTTTTACACCAAAAAGTCATATTTATGTCTAATTCAGAGAACATGACCGTCATAAGTAGAGTTCACAACTTTTTTTGTAAATTGTGCTTATCTGAAGTAAAACCTTACCGCAGGGTGCCATCGAAATTTGGATTCATACAGATGTTTTATTTTTTCTTTTCTGTTTGAGGTTATTTAGTTGCTCATTGCAAAAAAACAAAACAAACAAACAAAAAAACTTGCCCTTTTATGTTACGTTTTCAGATATTCAACTATACACTATTCAAAAATCCAATATTGTTTAAAAAATGTACTGCAGCCATAATTATTTATAATAATAATTATTATTTAATAATATTACTACTACTACTACTACTAATAGTACTACTAATTACTAATAGTAATAATAATAATAATTTTTTATTATTCAATTGGGGTTTTATTGTAATGAGTAAAATACTTCTGTAAAGTATGACGGAACAATTTTATAATTGACTGAAGAGCCTCTATTTGTTTAGAGAGTACAGGGCAGCTGAGTTTGCAGCTCTACCGGTATGACCCCTTGTTGACATGTACACATGAGCATACACTGGTTATTTGATTGTTTTGCAGCACATAACCACCATAAACTTTGTGTTTCCCATCAATGTCATAATAATAACAAGAACACATATGAGTCATTTGTTAAAATACAGACGGTTTTGCCATACCTAGGAAGAAAATATGCAAGACTTTCAGCACTTTAGAGACAAATTTATTATAAAGCTTGTGCTTGTGTTTGACTAAGTTTATGTGAAAAACATACTACTATTTTGTCTAGCTGAGTAATTTAGGGTTCAACAGAAGAAAAGAGCCAAAATGACAACATGCAGTGTCGAATGAAAGGGAAGCCTATGTTTGTTGACAGTCTATGGTGGTCAATGACGAACCAGCGGCTGCTGATTTTCATAAACTAGCAGCGTGGCGTCAGTGCACTGTTTGCTCATGAATATCAGAGGGACCAGAGAGCATCTTCACATCAAAAGCATCACCACAGACGTCCTGCAGTTGAATACAGTCACTGGCGACATGGTAAAATGTACATAAGTGGAAAGCCTTGTTGTGGTAGAGCCAGTGTCATGTGAAACAGCTGACTAGACAAAAGCTAAATGTCTAAATTAGTATAGTTAGATGTAGCTTGGTGATAAGGAGAAGGTTGTTCTTCTGTGCATCATGTTATCTTGGAAAATCAAACTCTGCATGTTTTTTCTACAGACACTTTCCAGATGATATAACAGACTGACAATAGCGAAAGTGAAGCTGTCTGGTCATACATCTATTGACTAGTGCGTTAAAATGATTAAAAGTGAAAGTTTACAGCTTCTAGACAAAGGTCAGAGTTGAACTACAGTTGCTGCTATTCTTGTAAGGTCATGTAGTGACAGTAGTCTTTAATAGATTGTAATAAAGGGAAAACCCAGTAGTTCTGAAAAGTTAGATTTATTTGTTTTCTTGTGACCTTTGGATGTGCCCTCATTGCAGTTAGTCGAATAGAGGTGCAACAGGCAAAAGTAAACAGCCTTGTTTGCATCATGGCCAAAACAAATACAGCCACTTTTTAGGAATCTGCCTCAACCTTTAACACTACTGCTAGTGTTCTTGTATTTCATCTTGTGAACTGAATGAACAAAATAAAAAGCTTGTTGACGCATAACAGGAAATGACAATAGACCATAAATTATTATGCCTGAGAGCCACAAGATGGAGAAGGGCCTATCAGTTTTTTATTATTACTAATATTATTTCACTCTATGCTGTTCCTTATCATGACTGTTGTGTAAAT
Source organism: Scartelaos histophorus (assembly GCA_000787155.1). Classification (NCBI taxonomy): domain Eukaryota; kingdom Metazoa; phylum Chordata; class Actinopteri; order Gobiiformes; family Gobiidae; genus Scartelaos; species Scartelaos histophorus. The sequence continues at coordinate 23,576 of KN487459.1, read as the reverse complement.
ATACAGTGTGGCCTCATAATTTCCCTGGTGGATCAATAGTTTGAGTTTTAAGTTTAAGTCAGGTAATCAGAATTGGGAGAGCTCTTGTCTGTTAATGCAAATACAGTTAATATATAATTGTACAAATGAACTCAAAATTAAATACAGGGAAAATTTCACACAGACTGTCCCAGGACTAAGTGCATAGAGTCTGTTGTGTTAAGAAGGACATGCTAAATCAATATGCAAAACAGTGCGTACTGGGGGACAGATCTGCTGTCACAAACCTAAAGCTAGAAGTAGGCCTGTCATGATAATACATTTTGAATTACAGTATATTGCTACAGAGATGTACTGCAATAATACTGAAACTACTTTATGCCTCTGACACAATAACAATAACAAAAATGCAAGATAATCCCAGTAAACCTTTTTTAAATTGACAGTATCATTCAAAAACCATGAGTTGCAACAACTAAACGGTAGAATGAACCAATAATTATCTATAGATGTTAGATATTCAACTCTCATCTACATCTACATCTCAAATCTCAATCTATTATGACAAAAATAGCCTTAATCACTCCACTTATATAAAAGAAAGGCATATTCAGCCCCAAAATATATTGTTCCAGGTTTCATATATTGAACAATGCGTCGAGATTGAAATTATCATGACAGGCTTAACTAAAAGGAACTACTGAAAATAAAAACACACAATATGACATTAGTCAGGAATTAATTACAGTAAAGTTTAGTGTGTGTACTTCTGTATAGTGCTATTGAGATTATGTTTTGTACCTTGTCAAAGTAAAAGGTCGATAATGTTAGGCCAGGGGACAGGGGGTCATTTTGCTGTCCTCCCAGTTTTCAGTTTGAGTGTTTTTAGGAATGCGAAAATGGTGAACAGGAGGCAGAGTGCAGGCAGAGCATTAGGTAACAGCAGGCCTAATGTACTATGTAACATTTTCACTACTCACTCTCTTAGTCACACACGCAGCATCCCCTCGCTCACAGACTGCAATGTGATTTCATTTGGCTCCAACAGCACGGCTCAGGGCTGTGTTTGAGCGGACAGGCTTCTGCCCCTTAGCAGTGAATCCTGAGCTAACGTCACAAAGGGAGGAGAACACAGGCTATAGTAGCAGTAGCAATGTGCACAACATAATGTGATCTATGGTAATAATAATTATAATATCCAATTGCATCATTGATGCATTCTTAGATTCTCCTAAATAAGCAAAAATGTATAATTTATATAATTTTAATTAAAAATGCTGCATAAAGAGCTGATTACAACACAATTTTATCAGTTTAAATGTTTAAACGACCAATAACATAATTAAATGTATGTAACATTGTGTATCATTATTGTCATCGGGATTCTCCAAGAAAATATCGCCCTCTCCTAAAGTGATGGGATGACGATTTGTGGTGATTGGCGAAGTCTTTAGAGCAAACTGACAGCCACGTTTCTCACTACCCAGCTCCAGAGCAGCTGTGGCTACAGAAGCACCACTGCCTGAAGAATGGCCCACTGAAGCACTTTGAGAAGCTTAAGCACGCCATAAATGCAAGCCCCGTTTTCTTTATTATTAACGGTATTTAGGGAAGCAAGATTAATTTCAGTCAAATCAAAATCACAGTTTGAATGGATGGAATTGGCAAAAGGCTGTAAAATTTTATGTAGCCTAATTTACCGCAGACACCTAATGATTTTATTAAAGTTTTATTCTGCATAAAAAATGGTAACCCTGTAGTTTAAATCTTCTAAGATGTTCTAAAATGTGACTGTGTTAAGTTTGGCAGTTAATATTTCTGTTTTTTTGTCAATTGTTTCGGGCACATTTGCTTTAAAAAGTAAATTTCTAAGAAGATCATCACAGTAGTTGTAAGACGAATCACAATTTGATATTTTTACAAGATCATTCAGCCCTATTTATTGCTGTAGCTATTAAGGACACAGAACAAAATCTTTAGACAAACATTGAGGCAATACATCATTTCCATGGTGCCCAGTGAACGGTTTGACTGCACAAGTGGAGTGTGCCATCAGCTACAACCTCACTGGTGAACATGGTGACCACGTGTTACCTGGACAATGAGCGGAGAAACATCACTCTGGTTGCCATAACTACAATGATGTTGTCACTGTGCCTGACGTCATGTAGTTTTGCATACAGCTAGAACATAACATGCAGAGCTGAACAAAATGTTGAATTTCCTTTCTGTTGTACGGAGGATGGGACAAACCATTGATACAAATGTGGTGCCACTTTATAGAACAACATACTCCTAAAAACGCCACACAATGCAAAACTAAATTAAAATGGAAGCATTCATTTTATGGGCATTTTTATTGTCCTAAAAATGTGAAACTCCTGCGTCCTTTAATGTCACCAGCCTTTCCTTTGCATAGACATGGCTTCTAACTTGGCATGGTAGATGACAGGTTCTTGCTTATCTCTACTGAAATGTTATTGCGTTGCCAGGAATATTCCACAGTGTGGCATTAATCATATCTACGTCTCAAGACCAGTGCAGCTTATTGCTCATAGAGTGATAATTATTGGTAATTTGTCTATCATACAGTCATGCATATATTTTTCCTCACCCATGTTATATGCACACCTCTTCTTACATTTATAGTTGTTTGCACAGTAGTTGTAATTGAGTGAAAGTTGCATAAAGTCTGTCTCTGTTTCTAAAGACTGATAAAGTCCCTGAAAATGGCAGATGGATTTGCAGAACCCAGATTTCCCACTCTCTCGAACATGTCTGTGGATTTGTACTTGAAGGTGACACTCCACTGAGTCATTTCCACACAAACTTCAAACACAAGTACACGCCACACTCAAGGAGACCCACTACGAAACAGAGCTGATTCACTTTGCATTATGTTTACAACTGAATCCAAGGCCCCAGGGCAGACATAGAGTCAAGATAATTGATAATTGACTTGTTAAGGTTTCTTAAGGTGCTTGTATTATGTTTTTTTTTCATAATTTTCTTATATAGGTCTTTAAAAAGAGTTAGAGAGTGAAGAGATATCACAAATGCATTCCCTTTGCTCTTGCCATAATTATAGTTTGTGTCATGTTGAAGAACTGCTTATATCACAGTGACATAGCATCCCCAAAGTCAATTGTGATTTTGCATTTCAGTCAAATCACAGGACTAGTTGGTCGTTAGTTAATGCACTTGAGGAGTAGTTCCTTTTTGAGCTTTTTGTATTTTTTAAATTGGGGCTCCAAAGTAAGAGAAAAAGATCTGATAAAACACTAACTGTTTTGTGTGTCAATAATGATGCTATTGCAATATTTAACATTTTGACACACTTGAGTTCATTGAAAACAAAAATGTATGCTTTTATTAATTGTTGTAACTGTGTCAAAGACCAGAACAATGCAAAACTTAAAAGTACATTTATGTTACATACTTTCTGCTGTTGCAATATATTTTTGCATTTAACTTGAGTAATACATTTTCACTTTTGTCCCTCTTACCATTTTGCTATTTTATTTGACTTTTGTTTTGTAAATTCAAATGGGAGTAGACTGGATATTAAAATGAAGAGTTGTGTTTTGCTGTCTTTTGGCAATACAATTCACCCTAACTTCTAATAAATGTTTGATCATTAGCACGAGATGACCTTTCTGTATGTTTAGCCATTTGCTTTAGTATTTGATGTGTAAACATGCATGCATGTTGTTGCTAGGCAACACAGTACCAGGAACACTTGATTTAATTTTCAGACTAGTTTTTTTCTCCTTATCAGAGCGACCTGTACAAAGCTGTAGCTGTGCATTCATGTTGTAGAGTTGTCCGTGGTGCGTTTGAGGTAAGCCCCTGCTCACTGATAGGGGATAAGCTGCTACTTGGTATTATCTGCGTCACCTGTCACTGAAGGGTAACCTCATGCATTATATCACTGTCTGTGTCCAAGCACGTTTTCTCCACTGACCACAGTAGACATGACGCCATACGCCGTGTTCGGCTGCATAAGAGCTGAGTCATAGGTAAATGTTAGCAAAGCTCTAGTACACCTGGATTTGGGTTTGAGTGCCTCTTTGCAAACTAGGGCTGCGAAGATTAACCTCAATCAAATAGAAATTGCAGTTTGAATAAACATCTCATTCTGCATGGAAATGGCTAGCCATGTAATTTAGATCTGTACAAACATGTACTGAAACGTGTGTTATTTGTTACTTCATATTTGTCATGTCTGTCTTTGGCAGATTTTTCTCAAGGTGTTTGAAATGTGAATGTTAAACTGAATCCTATTATTAAGATTATTCGCAAGACTAATTGCATATATAATCCTTGCAAAAATTGCAAACTATTCTATTCTAAACCAAATATTTCATCTCTGGAAACTATGGATGTGAACACAACATCCACAGCATGTTATGTCATGCAATAGTAATATTTTCTTAATGTTCCCAAATTTGTTTTAGGTTTTATCTCTTATTTTGAAAATCTAAATAAAAATGGCCCTCAATATTGATTTGAGGACCACAAATCAATATTAATATTAATATATAATCAATATTAATGAACAGAAGCAAGACAAACAGTGCTACAAAAGCACTGTTCCTCCAAACTGCAAATCACATGTTTTTTTACTGACAGATGATTGGCTGTAGGCTTCTTGATTAAAAAGAAAAACACCCATTGACAATTTAACATGACTGAATTGATTTCAGTTCAAATTTGTTTAAAGTAATTTAAAGAAATTTTGAGGACTTTTGACCATTCAGAAGATATATTTTGTGTTTTGATTTGGTAATTGCTATGGCAACGGTGCTCTGACCCCCATTGAATAGTCCTCCTGGGAGATTGCTTGCTCTAATATCTGCAAACTGCACATTGTACAAATTGAGAAAACTACTGCACAAACGGGTGCATGAGGCTTATACGTTTTCATCAATACTATATTCATCAAGTGTTTATATTACTTTCTTTCCAGTATTATGTAGAATACTTATTGATGATAGTTTTAAATGTACTGTTTAAACAGCTTATGTTTATTACAAGAATATATCATTAAGCATGATTCACATAATAATTCATGGAGCAATTAGCAGGGCTGCACAATTTTTCTAAAAAAAAAAAAGGAAAAAGTTTGGCGATTAGATTTGCAATATATTTAAAAAGGATTCTGTACAAAGTGCACATTGTCAATAACTCCAGGATGAACCAATGCATTTCTGGTTTTAATCTAGAGATCTAAAATATAGGATATTTCAATAAGACTTTCAATAAAAGTTCTTTGCATAGGAATTTCGGCTGTCAAAATAATTTCAGCATCTGCAATTTGATAATTGCACCAACTCAGAATGCGGTTTCAATGTGATTTATAGTTCCCTACAACTATTTAAGTTGTGTTACAGTTCATGTTAGTTTTGTTGTTGGCATGTTAGATTTGACAGATCCACAAAATGATTGTTTCGGTTGGCAGTGGGAGGAGGGCTGTTGCAGGTTTAAGGAGGACTTGTCCTGCTGCATAGGTGTGAACCATTGAACAACTCAAACTGTATTCACTCTCATATAAGAAGATAAGTGCAAGCCCTTATCTCCAATCCTTATAGCAAAATTATACTAATTTGACAGAATGCCTAGTGATACAATACATACAAATCGAATACTGCAGCTCTTATATGATGTGTTTTGCGAGTCGGAGAGTATTGACATAGCAGTAACATTTACCTTAATTTGACATGTCAATATTGGGATTGTTTATTCAGGGGAACATTTCTCTGGTTTCATTAAAAAACATGCTGCATGATCACTTTGAGCAAAACCCTCCTCTAGCCCTGTCACTATAAGTACTATATCAACTTATTCCTCTATAGATGATGGATTAATAATATATTCTCAAACACAGTATCTGTCACATACTTTTCTTTGTACAGTGAATATATGATAATGCGGGCTTTAGACTGCCGTATAATGATATTCACATCTGTAACAGACATGGACTGTATAAAGAAGTGGACAAAGGCAGTGTGACATCACCTGTAGCATTCGGCTCGCAATTATAGGGAGAATTCGGAGCCAAGTTCCATATTAGGAATTGATTCATGGACAAAATAGCGAAATAAAAACACCAGGATCATGTAGAGTGGGTTAATACAAACATTTTAAGACCAAAATAAGGAGCCTGACAGCAGCAGTTACGGAAAGAGACATTTTTTCAATATAAAGTGAATTGGAACTGGAAGCATGCCCTTGTTCACTCCCTATTTGGTGCACGGTGGCTAGCAGGTTAGCTCTGTCTATGATGACACATTATAAAACTAACAATTCAAGCATTTCATTGTGCTATTTATATATTGCTGATATGATTGATTCACTTATTAAAGAAGTGTCATGCCATTCTATAGGATTATTGTGTTAGTGTTATGAACTAATTTCAGTATTATTTTTATTAGTGATATGTTTCTGTAGCAATATATCACATCACATCAGCATTAGTTATTGTGAAAGGCCTATCCTCTCCTCCTGTTTAACCAGAGAGTGCACGGAGGTTACATGATGGATAACTCAATAAAGAGGATAATGTCTAATGCTGTCAGGCCTATTTAACCAAAAGCAGAATTTGCATGAGTTTTACTTGTATTTGCTCTTGGAGTTTGTATCCAGACTCAAGTGTACCCATTACAAATGCTTTACATCTGCTTTACATGGCTTTCTCTCACGTCTGCTCATCCCTGCACTTCAAACTAGAGCTATGGATTTGTTCAAAAAGTACCCATGAGAACAGCTATTTTGGCTCCCATATGTCTGCTGTAATGTCACTCTTATCCACGGGTTACAGAGTGATGTTGTTACCATAGCAATTAATTAAGAAACAAAATGTATCTTTAGAGCGGGCAAAAGTCCTCAGAATATTCCATTTAAACAGGAAGCTGAAACTCATGGATAGCTGCAAGCTGATAAACCTTGTTTTTTACCCAACCAATTGCCAATTTGCATTGGTTATTATGGTAACAAATGCAAATTTTTGACAATATATGTATTTTTTTTTACATTTTTTTCTTAGAATTAGGATCAGTTTTAGGACCAGTTAACATTTAGTTTAGATTGCAGGGACAATCTCAGGTTAGCTTACCAGCTCTAAGCAGAACTGCAGTGGGAGAAAAAAATTATAAGGGAGATGAGGAGTTTTACAAAATGTGTTTGTGAATGTAATTGTGATCTCTTGTCATAGCAACTTATTATAGCTGACTAAAATTATGTCTTGTGGAGGTTGGCACAAAGCAACCTCTAGTTTGACTTTTCTAGTTTTCAATATGTGAAAGGATTTGGAAAAAAAATATATATTTTAAAATAATTATTATTTATAATACTTATTATTATTATATTATTATTTTAAAATACAATTGTATTGTTTAAAACGATTGTAATTTGTGTATTAGTTTAGCGATTCCTATTTCAGCTTTCCTTCAAATGTTAATGCTTCTGGACATTATAATGTTGACAGAATCCTGCTGTTTAACCATAAATCTCAAATCTAACCTCAGTTGTAACACTTGACAAATCACAGTTATTATAGATTTTCCAAAGTTATGCTACCCTTACGTGCATCAGTTTTATTTAGTTTTGGCCACAGTACAATTTTTTTAATCCAAATTATTTGAATAAGTTGCAGGTACTTGTACTTACCTGTAGGGATTTGTTTCCATTCTTATTCTTTTGATGACTGCTATATTCAGATATCCATGTGCAGAGAACAAGCATTATGTCAGTGGAACCAGAACTCTGAGCAGATGAGTTTGGAGTTTGCTATAATGTTTATACAGACCTTAAAACTCAGGATCACATTTGGTTTGTTTTTTGGCTGTAAACATGCCAGCCCTCATGAAACTCAACATTCTTCTCATACCTGGGGCATGTACATTGTTTTGATAGTGAAAGATGATCTAAGGATGTTTTACACATTGTGAACATTTTATGATAACTGTACAAAAACAAGAATGAATGACTTTGGAAACTAAAGATGAATAAGAAGCAAACATCTTTGTGCCACCAAATATTACAGAAAATAACCTAGGAAAATCACGATAATGACTATATCGACTGCTTAATATACCAAAGCTAGAACAGTGTATTTTGGGTCTCAGTGTTTCTCATGCGTACAATTTCTTTATAAAGTGGGGAGATTTGGGGTATTTTTGTTGTAATAGAATATGATTTAAGCTGTATAATTTTGGCTAATTGTTGGTTCATTCTGTTTTTTGTTGCAGCTCATGCCTTTAATTATACTGTTGATTTAAAAATGGTTTACTGGGATTATCTTGCATTATTATTATTGTGTCAGTGACCTAAAGCAGTTTCAGTACGATCATATATTGCAATATCTGTAACAGTATATCATGAAACAAAAACAATACTTTTTGAGAGGCCTGTGCATTTCAAGGCTTGGTTACATAGTACAAATCTATAGTCTAAAAATCATTATTCATGAAAGCGAATGCACTAACTGTAATTTCCACCAGTTGTATTTAATATGATTTAGTGTAATACTATGACTCATAAAAAGAAATAGGCGTGTCAGTATTTTAAATGCCATAGATAACTCATCACAGGGTTATTTAAATACTAAAGACATATTTATTCACAGGTTGTCAAATGTACTATAATTATTTGACCGAGTTTGGCAAGCTCCATGACTTTGTTATACACACGGCACATTGTAATAAGTGTGCTGTGTGTATAACATTGTTTACCTCTCGTAACTTGCTTTTGGAGTCATACCAGGCTTTTTAAAATAGGTCTTGGAAATGTCCCTAACTTAAATACTGCTACAGGTGATCCCTCTTCTAGTAGTAGACATAATATATTTGCCTGCAAGACACTTCAAATTTGTGAGTAGTTTACCCATATTCCATACCTTCTGTTCAATTTCAGCTTGATAAATGATGTCTGGAAATAATTATTAAACTAAATAAATAAGTTGTAATCTCATTCCATTGTGCTCTGATGACATGCTGCAGATTACATCCACAAACCACAATGCAGGCTTAGAATAATGGTTGGACAATTGCAGAACCAGAAAAACAGGGGTTCTCCTCAACTTGCCCAGAATAACAAAATTCATAAATGGCAATTTGTTGTACACTAGTGTGAGGCATGCAACTACTTACTGCAAAGCCCAGGGGCCATTCTCTGAAAATGGAGCCTGCATGGCAAAATTTCAAAACTACTTGTATAATATATTTGTAGATTTTTTTTAAGGCTTTTTATATTATATTTGAATAGTATGTTGACCAGCTTTCAAGAAATGTTGATTTTCAGGGGAGAATGGTTATTAAAGAGGACATGTTATTTAAGTGCAGTTGTTGTCAATGAAAATCATTTTTGATTTTAAGGGTCTTTTCTGCAAAAGATAAAGGTTTTATCATACATAATTTATTTAGCACATTTGGTAGAATCACTGTATGCACTTAAACCTTTAATTTCTTGTATTTTTTCATTTTTCTTTATATTAAGGGGTCAAACTAAACATTATCAACCTATGTCACACACGTGACACTACAGAATTAATTTTTTTTATTGAAATATATAGTTTCCTATTAACTTCTCACTTCAGATTATAGATCAACAGAGTAGTTCTTAAAGTATACAATGAAAACTGTGTTGCAAAATACATAGTTTAAAATACATAGAATACATTAGATTTGTATTTATGGCCAAAAGAATAATTGTCGCACATGTGCCACTGCAAATTATATGCAAAAAAATACACTAAAATATTTCAATATTCGTAATTCTTGCTTTAGCCTACAATATTTGTACTCTTGTACTGTTGTAAATCACTTTGCACATGAGCAGAGATTAGCATAAAAAAATCTGCATGAGGGATATGTGTTTGAGCAATGGAGGGAAGCGAAGGAAATGTTGCCAACGAAGTGTCGAATTTACAGCCAAGTCTTAGTCTTTTTACATACTATACTGTTTATATTTACGGTATAACGGTACTTCTATTTGTACCGAACCATTTCAGTACGGGACTTTTGGTTCGGTACAGGGCTGAGCACGAGTGTGTTTGTGCAATTTCTGCGTGTTTACATTCCGCCAGAACACGTACAGCGACATGGAGGCTCGGCCATGTCCAACACTATATACTCACAGAACAGACTCCCCATGAGCAACACCTCCCTCTGCCACATAAAGAACACAGGTAATCCACTGAGTTGTGTCCTTTAGTCCCATATAAGCTGAACTGCATCACCGCAAAAGGAGTGAACAGTTTTTTTCAGCACTTATAATTTATGCAAATAAGCCATGTTTCATTTCTGTAAACCGTAACCTAATGTGCGCAAAGCAGCATTAAACACATTATAATATAAAACAAGTTTATGTGATTCTATAGTGGTTATGGGTTGTATGTTGGAAAGCTGAGTTTATTTATGCAAAAGGTTTTAATTAATGTAAATGTATAATGTAAAACTTGTTTTTATGGTGTAAAAAACATTCTTATGAAGTATGAATGGGCCTTGCTGACTTTACTTTTTGAAAAGTCCATTTTTAGTTTTGCACTAGTTAAGATAACTTCCATTCCAATCCATTTTTGTGAGTCACACAGAAGACCCCACCAGGTACCACTCATCTCCACTACAAATAGGAAAAAGAGGCTACAATTTGCAAGAGCTCACCAAAATTGGACAGTTGAAGACTGGAAAAATGTTGTCTGATGAGTCCCGATTTCTGTTGAGACATTCAAATGGTAGAGTCAGAATTCGGCGTGAACAGAATGAGAACATGGATCCATCATGCCTTGTCACCACTGTGCAGGCTGGTGGTGGTGGTGTAGTGGTGTGGGGGATGTTTTCTTGGCACACTTTAGGTCCCTTAGTGCCAATTGGGCATCGTTTAAATACCACGGGCTACCTGAACATTGTTTCCATCCCTTCATGACCACCATGTACCCATCCTCTGATGGCTACTTAGAGCAGGATAATGCACCATGTCATAAAGCTCGAATCATTTCAAATTGGTTTCTTGAAGATGACAGTGAGTTCACAGTACTACAATGGCCCCCACAGTCACCAGATCTCAACCTGACAGAGCATCTATGGGATGCATTTCTAAAGAATGCTTTTAGCACCTTGTTGAATCAATGCCACATAGAATTAAGGCAGTTCTAACGGTGTTTGACCCCCTTTTGCCTTATTAGTATGATGTTCCTAATAATCCTTCAGGTGAGTGTATTTGTTGTGTGAATGTCGCACATGGGACGGGAAAACTTGGCATTAAATTGTTTTGTGCATTTATTTAAATTAATTGATCTGTTTGTCTAGTTATGTTCAACAGAGTTTTTAATATTGTAAATGCACTGATATGCTACTGGTATTGGATATTGGCGCTGATACTGAAAAGCTTGCTGGATTGGATATCAAAGTTGGTCTCTGAAATGGAAAAGCTGGATTAGTCCATCCCTAGGATAAATTCCTAATTATTATGGCACCAAGATGGGCACTGATAGTAATTTATATAAATTGGCAGTATCAAAAGATTAATTTCTTTTTCATTTTGTTTAAACCACAAATTGGACAAAATTTGGAGAAAACTTTACGTATAAAGCCTTTTTTATTGTAACAACATTAATTGACTACCATAGTGTAAATCCAAGACTTTAGCACAACCTTTAAACACATGATTTGCAAACATGACATAAATGGTAATAATGACCCAAATGAAATCCAAGTTGCACAATGCAGCAATGCCATTTTTAGCTGTAGTCCCCCGCTCTCTCCCGGGAGTCCCCCTCTTGGCTTTCCCTCTCTTCCTCTTCCTGCCAGCAAAGGAAGTCAGGTTTTTCCCATTTTCAGTCGGCACCAGGCAAAAGAGCAGCTTGGGGTGGTCCGCCAACACTCACTCTCACTGCGGGATAAATGCCTTCCATATTATCTCTCTGATGTGTTTATTTTTATTTTTTTCCAAATCTGCTTTGTTAGTTTCACTTGATTAAGTCATTAAAAGCATCTTTGGTGATTTCAAAGTCCTTGTCACACGCCATCACTGTCCACGATGTTGGAGCTTTTGTGCACGGCACTGTGGTTATGCAAGAGGCGAAGGTCAAAGCTCAAGTTGGGTTTCCCAAATAAGAGGCAAGGGTCCGCTGACCAACTGTTTCAACGCATCAATACTGGGAACAAGCGATTGGTTTAGTTGAATATACAGAGTAAACTGGACTTTGTAACAGTGTTTTGTACACACAGGCCTTATGATATAAAACAACCACAACATTGCCTGTTGTCTAATAAGTGTAAAAACAAGAATGAATTGTGGGAGCTGAGATGGTGTACAGTTTGTCAAAATCATGCTCTTTGGTCTTTTACACTGAATGGCACCAACTGCTCATATCTGCTTTATCTAGTCATGGTCCCATTTAAAATAGTTTTTATGTAAAACAAGATCATATAATTATGGCTTGTCGATATTTTGTGCAATATTTTGATACGTGTTTTTCCTTGTCATTAACTGCAACAAATAAGGCCTGACTAGTCACGATAATTATCTGCTATGATATAAAGAAATGTAATAATGACTCAATATTGATTGTGTGTGAATTATCTTTACACTTAAAGGATTTTCTGTAGTATTAAACTTATATATAATTTGAGCTTTAGCTGTTTGAATACCACTGCCAATTACTGCATACTTGAATAATTAACTACTAAAGTAATTGTGCTATTTATGTATTGCTGACCTGTTTTAGTAAATTGTTCACTTAGAAATGGGTTTAGTGGGATTATCCTACTTATGGGTTATTGTGTCTGTGGTATATAGTTCTTTCAGTATACTTTTCTGTTGCCACATGTATGTTTTTGATGTGGGAACAACATTATAACATAGATCAGTAAATAATGATTATAATAATTCTTATTCTCTAAAGCACTTTGAATTGCTTTGTGTACGACTTGAGCTCTACATATCAACTTGCCTTGATATTTTCATGACATTTTATCTCACCTGATTTCTCCCGTCTGTTTTATCTTTTCAGGTGGCTATAAAAATCGTGGACAAGACGCAGTTGGACGACGAGAACCTAAAGAAGATCTTCAGAGAGGTGCAGATCATGAAGCTGCTGAAGCACCCCCACATCATCCGGCTGTTCCAGGTACAGCGCCTCCCACAGACACCTGGGAGCACAGACGCTCTGCATACACTTCTGTGGGTTTAAAATGGGACATATCGCTCCTATAGCTATAATTACAGCTCTGCTATGGCAAATTATGTGGAGTCTGGATGTCCTGTGTGTTTTTTTATATTCCTCTGGCTCTCAGCTGTGTGCATTTGATGTTTGAGATTATTTTAATTTTCTTTTAATTTTTACCTGCAGTATGTTTAAAAAAAAAAAAAAAACACAACAAAAACAAAATATAAATGGCTTTCAGCGATTACATTAACAATACAGATTTTAAATAATCATATTCATAGTCAAATTTCTTTCTCCAAAATCCAAACTGTCCTCCAAACCATGTCACTGTCAGAGGATTTGCTGCTGTCTTAAAATACTGAAATTTCTGACTGAACACGAATTAATGAAAATGGCATTTATTGTTGTGGAGATGGAGCAGTTGTAGCATTGCTAAATCAGGAATCTCATGAACCTAAAACACACTTGTTGCTTTTATCTGGCACATAATTTAAGAAAGATATACATATTTATAGTACTTGTAAATGCATTTAGCATGAATTCATGCTTTCAATTGCTTTTATATTTCTTTGCCACCATAAAATACATTTTAAAGGTGCATTGTGTAACTTTTCTGGTGGAGGCAAAGCCAAGTAACGGCTGTGTACTGTGGAACATTCCAGACAGAACAGTGACCTATCCATAAAAAAGCAACCAAAAAGTTAGACAGTGCACCTTTTAATTTTAAACAAACGATATCTATTGCAGAACCTCTCTAACATGCCCGTGTGTCCTCAGGTGATGGAAACAGAGAGGATGATCTATCTCGTCACAGAGTACGCCAGCGGTGGAGAGATATTTGGTGAGGGAGTTCCCAATGAATTTATTATTGACATTGCACATATTAGAAGAATAGTCTCATCATAATAACACATACTTTGGAACTTGTGACTGTACTGGCAAAAGAAGGGTACAGTAAGTCCTTTTAACTCCTATTTAATGGAAATGGGAATCACAGTATTTCTTTGTTAAACCACTACTTGTGCAAAGTCAATATGAAGTGCAACTATTTTAATCTTCAAAACAGTGAATATGTCAAGTGCATTGCTTTCACTAAATGAGCAAAAATTGCTAAAATATACAAAGAGGCTCATGATAACTATACAGTATACAATATATGGATATTTCAGTATTTTCCACATCACTAGTATTTAATGATATTCAGTTATATTCATTCACAGTTCAGTATTCATTCAACAAAATAAGGGTTTCTAAGTCTGCTTTGTACTTTTACTAAACACTATTCAGAATTTCCTGCAATGGCTAGATTATTATATTGAATTTAAAAAGCAGCACTAGATTTTCTTCATAATAATGCGAGTAGTTTTCTGTCTGTTGTTTAATCAATTCTAACTCATGATGAGTGCTGTCTTTAGTTTAGACCTAGTTAAGTCCTGTTTTAGATCTGTAGAGCCAAAACATTAAGTCTATGTGGGTACAACAACAACTGAATTAGAGCAGAACTAAGGTTTGTGTTATAATGATGAAAACTGAATTGTGATCAAATTCCTATGGCAGTATATTAATTTTGTCATAGCTATGCAGTGCTTCTTTGTTCTGCATAGCTCTATGCTCAAGCACAGAGCCACACCTCCTATTGGTCAGCCTCTGTCATGCTCTCAGCAGTGATGGGAATAACGGCGTTACAATAAACGGCGTTACTTTTTTCAGTAACGGGTAATCTAAAGAGTTACTTTATCTATAGTTTTAACGCCGTTATCGGTACCAACACGCCGTTACTGCGGGTTACTGAACCTACTCGTTTTGAAAGTGGCATCTCACTCAATTCGCATACAAGCACACGATTTATTTTTTTTCTTCCTTTGGTAAGGGCGGGATACGTAATGATGATTGGCTAAAGCAGAGTAAGATTTCATGTTGAGCCAACCAAAGACACCCACACAACCTCCCCTGGTAGCAAAAAGTATTCGCCGGCAGAGGTAGCCGAAGATTCGCCGCGATTCCGTAGAATGGATCCGCAACGGAGTCCACTTGCACATCCGCTTATTGATAGTAACACATCTAATAAATGTTGTGTTAGAAGTGCGTCCACAGTGCGGATCTAAGATGATTTGGCAGCATATCCGGTGTGTGACAGCGGCTGCCCTGGGGTTTGGGTTAGCGGCAGTCAGAAAGCGAATACGGAACAAATACGCAGCGGATCCGCAAAGCGGACTGACTGTGGGGCGGAGTTGCGGACCAAAAGCGGATCCGCTGCGGATTTTGATGCTATCAGGGTCAGGTATCTGTTGTGTGCTGCTTTACTCCAAATGTTTTAACTTAAAAAAGTAACGCATTAGTTACTTTCCTGGGTAACTAGTTACTTTTATAGTGTAGTAACTCAGTTACTAACTCAGTTACTTTTTGGGTAAGTAACTAAGTAACTGTAACTAATTACTTTTTCAAAGTAACGTGCCCAACACTGGCTCTCAGTGACTGGTGGATATAACCAATCATAGTTAAGAGTGAACTTTGAGAAGCAGCAGATGACTTGCTTACTTCCATAAAGATCAAATAAAAATACTATTAGCCTAAGCAGAGACTGACATGGGTTTTTTCATGACCAATGCTGATACCAAATGTAAAAATGGCTTTTAAGCTTGGCTAATATTTTTGGGCGCACATGTAGGGCAGATTTTGATTTTCTCCTCCAAACTATTTGATTTAATTTGACTAAAAACTCATCCACAGGCCTTTTTCGCCACAAACTTATCTATTTGCACTAAAGTGTTCAAATAAAGCTTTGTTATTTTTAGGCTGCAGGTCTCCCAAATATCCCACTAAATATCTGCCCTATATTGTCCAACCGATATATCAGCCTGTTTCTATGCCTCAGATTTTCAAGTACGATCAGAGAAAAAAAACCCTGAGCTCAGTTTGAAGTGATGAATAGCTCCTTTAACTGTCCATGATGTTCTCCACAGACCATTTGGTGGCTCACGGGCGAATGGCAGAAAAGGATGCCAGAAAAAAGTTCAAACAGATCGTGGCAGCTGTCCACTTCTGCCACTGCCGCAACATTGTGCACAGAGACCTGAAGGCCGAGAACCTGCTGTTGGACCACAACCTAAATATTAAAATTGCAGGTACATACATTGTAATAAATAATACTTTTTTCAGCTACATACAATAGAAACTCTGGTATAGTAAGGCCTGTCACGATAACAAATTTTAAAGTGCGATATATTGCTAAATAAAATATTGACTCTAAATGAAAATATTGCAACTAATGTATGCCACTAACTCAATAACCAGATCAAAACCATAAAAACTATTATAATTCTATAAATCTGAAACAACCTTTTACAGCTTAATCCTCATCATACAGTGGTCCCTCATTTATCGGTGAAATCCGCAAAGTAGTGAGCTTATTTTTACAGTTATACATGTTTTAAGGCAGTAAAACCCATCATCACACACTTCTCAGACAGAAATTAACATTTTCTCACATTTGAGGTTCAAACCTCAGTAGTGATCTAGTGGATGCTGTAAAAAAAAAAAAATCTGCGAAAAGACAGCGAAAGGTGGACCACGATATAGCGAGGGATGACTGTATATTAAAAAAAAAATAAAAAGTAGTAGTAGTGCAAAGAAAATGTACCCATGATAAATACTGACCCCCCAAAATATTGCTTCATCTTGCATATATTGAGTGGTTGGTCAATATAATAATTATCACGACAGGCCTACTTAGAGTTAGCAAATGTTTAAATGTTTTATGCTTTACAGTTAGAGGTATACAACATGAGACATGAGACTTAATTGGTTAATCCTTTACACTACATCTTTTCTCATGCATAAAATCAGAACTGTGATGGTTTATTCATATTGATTTGGTTTTAAAGGTAATTTCTCATATCAGCACATATTACCACTGCTTTTAATAAAACCAACATTTGTATAGTTTGAGATCAGATTTTTTACATAGCAACATCAAAGCTAAATTGTTTTACACTGATCGATTAAAATGTTGACTGTTTTGTAATCTTTTTCCTTCAGATTTCGGTTTCAGTAACTTATTTTCTCGAAGCCAACTTTTAAAAACCTGGTGTGGGAGCCCTCCATATGCTGCACCAGAGCTGTTTGAGGGCAAAGAATACGATGGACCTAAAGTAGATATATGGGTGAGTACAATGTTACAGTTTAGGTTAATCTGATATAATTATTTCTTTATATCAACTCCAAGTGAAATGTAATTATTTATGGTTGCATTATGTTACAGAGCTTAGGTGTGGTATTATATGTGTTGGTGTGTGGAGCCTTACCCTTCGATGGCAGCACTCTACAAAATTTGCGAGCACGGGTCCTGAGCGGCAAGTTTCGCATCCCCTTCTTCATGTCCACAGGTCAGAGACTTCTTCTAAACTCAAAACAACTGGAATGCATTTCTTTCTTTTTTAATTTTAAGTCAAACATCTCAGTCTTCTCACTTTATTCAAATTTACTGTTCGGATAAGTTTGATCACTGTAACTATTGCCTTCTTAAATGCTGTTTAAAGAGCTGCCAATTTAGAAACATTTTCCCTGTTATTTGAACAGTGACAAAAATAAGATTAAAGGAAGTTTTTCTTTGGTAAGCAACTTTCTCCCTTTAGGTTATTTTATCAGTCATGAATGAGGATGTTTTTGAAATTTGTGCCATCTCAGAATCCACAAAATTAAGACCAAATAAACATAATAGTTCATATATTGACTTCAGTTTTGCATTATACTTCCTATTCCTATTTGTTCATTGACAATGCTGTTATGACTATATATAGTCTAAAGTACATTACATGCTTTTAAAGTTTTTTTTTTTTTTTTTTAAAATATATGTGTCAAAGGAAATGTATCATATTTGTATTTGTACTTTTTTGTTTTAACTGTCATGAATGTTAGTGTTTAAAAGTGCTATTTTTGACATTGCAGACTGTGAGTACTTGATTAGACACATGCTGGTACTGGAGCCCAGCAGACGGTTGTCCATGGAGCAGATCTGTAAAAATAAATGGATGAGACAAGGAGACCCCGACCCAGATTTTGACCGGGTAAGACCTTGTGACACAGCATCAATTTAACTACATAAACCTATTTTGCATTCCCACGTGCTCTGGAGTTCTGGTTTTTGTAGTCTTGAACATTAGTCTGTCTGGAGTGAGGTTTTCTTGGCTGCACATTTTGTTTTTCAAACTATTGTAAGTTTTGATAAATTATCTGGTATTAACATGTCTGTAAGTTGCAAATAGAATGTTTTGAAAATCTTAGACTGCTGTGGTTCCTCGGGAGCAAAAGTTAGAAATTATTCTACCTCATAGCAACAGACATATAATTAATAATAAAGTCCAGTAATACAAATGTGAATAGATTAAAACTGTGATTGCCATCATAATAATTACTATATAGTAATAACTTAATTATTAATTAACCACTGGCAGCTGCCAGTCTGCGGCATCGGCCCCTCCAACCACCACCAACACTCGCTCACACCCCACAATTCATAATGGGTAATGTGGGTGAAGTGTCTTGCCAAAGATGCCCCAATGTGGTGCCTCACCATGTTGGCTTACCATTCAATGAAGTGAGGGATAAACTTGTATATCAGAGAATGTTTAAGCTTACTAGATAGATGGCTAAATGGATAGAGTGTGTGTGTGTCTGTGTGTGTGTGTCTGTGTTATATATATATGTATGTTTTGTTGTACTATTTATTTATTGTATTTAATTTGATTTACTGTATAGTACATTTAGAAAGTGTTTACCATCTTATTGTAGGGTTATTTTGTATGTGGCATAAAGTGGTCTTTATTATTCAGTGATCAATATCATTTATCCTGCTATTTTCTATTGCAATATATCACAAGTACAAAATTGGTTATCTTGACAGTACTATATATAATATTAATGGTCTTGAATTGTCTCTAATATACTTGCTGAAGTGCTCTGAAAATATCTTGAAATGATAATATCAATATGGGAGCGGGAAGCCTGCAATATGTGACTGGATGATGCCATATATTTTAATAAACATGTTTAACTGGTAATTGTGTTTTTCCCTAC
>KN487455.1:6418-22923 GCA_000787155.1 Scartelaos histophorus | reverse complement strand
CCACGACACATGACCCTGAATTTTTTTCCTCTATTTTTTTCCTATTAATAACATAGAGTCCAGCTACAGATTCGCTCCTGTAACCGTTAGCATCACGAGTCTCATTTGAGCGGCGCTAAACGCTATGACGTCACACTCGCTTAGTCCACTTTTGTATACAGTTTATCTCCAGTCAATCCTATATTACTTATTTAATCGATCTTTCATCCTCCTCTTTATTTGGTACTTGTTGGATTTGTTGGATACATAGTGAAAGCTTCATTTACTGCACCTTTGCATTTCTACATCTATTATCTGACCGCCTTCTTTCCCTCACTTCCACAGAGCTCCACATTCCCGACAAAGCCAACGTCTTTTACGCCATGTGCACCACGGACAATTATAACTTTGTTTTGCGGCCACGATGGAGGTGCCACCAGAAACGCTTTGGCCCATCCTCAAGTCCAAGGTCAAACCACAAAACTCGCATCAGCAGATGAAAAGCAATATTGAGGAACATTTTCACAAAAAGACTTTTCAGCAGAAAGACGAAACCTTTATGGAAACTAGAATATGAAATCACAATGAACATTTGAAGTTGCCATAGGAGACTCCAGTGTTTTGCACAATCATAATATTTCCTTCCTGTTATTTAGATATTGGACTTTTCTTTTCCATTTTTTGGAAATGTCTTGCCAGTTTTGCAAAGAAACACACAAAAATACAAAAAAAGAAAAGAAAAAGAAGGAAATGTTGACTTCATTTAAATATATCTTATCATCTTTTTCCATTGGATTATTTAATATATTATGTTTTGCTGTGTTATTTACTTTAAAGGGATTTATTTAAAATATAAAGTTAATTCAACATAAAATAATGAGGTAGAAAAACTGACTGATAATATATTTAAATGGAGTCAAAACTGTATTTATTGTGTGTTAGCACAGTCGTTGTCTTGCCATTGTGTTTTTTTGCTCACTGTATATTATGTAAAAAATATATATTAACATTATTTATTGCATATCAGTATTCAGCTTTTATAGAAAATATATTAAATAGGCACAAGTGGTTATTATTTTCAATCACAGTCTGTCAGTAGTTTTGTAAATAAGCTGTAAATCTTTTTCGAAAGGCACAACTTTAGCTCATATTTTTGGAAATGAAGGATCTGCTACTAGTGTTCACTTTATTAATATATTTTTGGTTTCTAACAGCAAACATATTGGTTGTTGTGAAAGTATGAAGAGAGTCTCCGAATGTGAAAACTAAATGTTACGGACGTTGAATAAGTGTATGAAGCATTGAGTCTAGTGATGTAAAAATGTCTTCAAACCCTCAGAGGTAGAAAGTCTGAAGTTATGAAAATATCTGTGCAAGGGTAAAATAAGCTAAACAGTGAACAGTTGGTAACTGACGGCAGCTGAAGTAAATGAAGGATCTTTGGTGATTGTTTTGCTCAAATTTGTATCCAAACAATATTTTTGTAAGTATTTTTGGCTACTTCATGTTCTAATTTTTATTTAAAGGCATAAACTATTCTTAACCCCTACACATAAGCACTTCGATATAAATAAAAACTATTAAAGTATCTAAATTATTCACAGAAGCGTCTTGTGTCTACATTTTTTCATCTCTTGTTTTGTGTTTTAAAAGAATAAACTGGCTCTAGAGTGCGACCTGAATAAATTGTCTATGTCCTTGGCATCTTTGTGATTTTTTTAATCTGCAGTTTACCCAACCTGAACCGAGCGCCATCTAGTGGCTGTGGTTGTATCTCCAGTGTGTTTTATGACCACTAGGTGGCGCATGAGACACGTGTAGTTTCCGTAGACTTTGTATGGTAGTTACCAGACTTAAGTCTAGGTGGCGCATGAGACACGTGTAGTTAGTGTAGTGTAGTGTGTGATAGTTACCAGACTCAAGTTTTTCTTTCTTTTTCTTTCTTTCTTTTTTATTTATTTATTTTTTTTTTCAACCAACTTGAATAATGAGCAGGGCCTGGGTAAGTGTAACGTAAATAAAAAAATACTAAATGCGGGTGATTGTTTGAAGATGCAGTTAATTTTACAACACCTTACAGTTTTTTTTTTTATAAACTCGATAAAAAAAAGCCTGACTGACATGTATCAAACAGGCTTGAGGTAAGATTACTCCTATTTATTTTATCCTGTTAAATTGGACTTGAACAGTGTGTAGTTTGTAGACTTTTTGATAACATTTCGTTCAGTTTGACTCTGGGATCTGGGTTTGATTTGCACTTGGGACTAGAGTCCTTGTACATTATTTTGGCTAAATTTGGTGAATAACTGGTCAAAATGTGTCAACTGATCCATAATTAAACATAACTATAATTCTAATACTGACCCTAAGCCCTTTTATAGGTTAAAAGCTTCAGTGCTTTAATGCTGTATTGCATTTCTTTTCATTGTAACCTTATAGAACAATATATCTGTATATTAGATCTTTAACTTCAGAATATATGTTATATATATGTTTCAATGTATACATCAAAATTATAGAATGTTGTCAGACCAGCCAAAACAATAACTTATTTTTTTAATGTTGTTCAATGGTGATAATTCATTCACTTTGCTGAAGTTATTTTTACAGTTGAACTCTGACACCTGCATTTTGGTTTGACACCTTCTACAGCCACATGCATGAGAGAGAAAAAGACTAGACAGAGAAGGAGAGAGGAGGTCTACACTGGTTATAAATGGAAGAACAGAAACAGAGAAATGTGAAGGCGGAGGTGAGCCAACTTTAGACTTTAACACGGCGTTTACTGGCAATAATATAAAGCAGTTAAGATTTAAAAATAGAAGAGATAAATGGATGGAGGTGACGTAGCGAGAGGAGCTTAAAAGCAAATGTTTTATTTAAGCCCGGTCATATTTTCTGTTGTGGTTTGTCCTGCTTTGCCCTGGGCTCCTCTGTTTCTGCTCACTCTGCTCTAATGACATCAGTGCAGTTGTGTCTCTGGGACTCAGCAGGACACATCAGGACACTCCCCTCACATGAACCACACTCAGAGCTTTCTGTGGGTGCTCCGCTCTACACACCATGAGAAATACCAATAATAGATGTAAAGAACAGTAGATACAGGACTGTGACTCACAAATGAAAGTGATTAATATGACAGTTTTTCAGCATTGTGTACAGTACAAAAGTAAACTAAATGCAGTGGCTCCTTTGTCATTTTGATCTAATTCTGCTTTTCCTGAGTCATAAAACCAAACTCAGAAGAGCTGTGCAGACATTATTATTCAATTACTTGTAACTCTCTCAGGGATCATTGCTTTTTGTCACTTAATTTGTGTGTTGTGTAAATTGTGTTCAACCTAAATATGTGGGTTAAATAGTTTGCTGTTTTCCTTTGGGTGTGGCTCCTGACCCCAAAACTCCTGCACTAACTGTTGGTGATTTATGACTTTTATTAACAGCCACACGGGGGCACTGTTAGAATCTGTTACACATGAGCTGCTCCTGTGGCTGTTACAGGCTCATATCAGGATTTAATTAGAATTACTCCAAGGAGAAGAGTTAAATAACCTGCTGCAATTTTTACAGACGCTAATTTGCTCTTCTATAGACTTGAGATTTGTGGATTTACTTTATTTTAATACCTAATAAGAAAATAAAAAACGTCATAAAACTAATGATGATTGTGAATGTGCATAATGAAAAGCCTTAATTGCCTTTATTTTAATTCTTTTCATCCCAGGTCTGAGTGTTTATTTGAGTTTTTAACACACAGTATAGTATTAAATGAATTACCTGGAAATATTCAAGTAGGCGTTTTATTGCTAAGAAAATCCCCTCAAAAACTTTAATTATTACTATGAGTGGAGTCACCTCTCCACAGATCTGACCTGGTTCATAGTTGCCTTTATGGAGGTAGTATATAGGTCTAGGATAAATACTGTGGAACATTACAAGGCAAAGCAATAACCTAAAATAAGATGTCCATTACTTCACTTCTTAACTTGTCAAGGTAACACAGGGCGTGTAAACAGGTCACGTGCCGGTGCGTCCTCTGTACAACAGCATCTGTTGTCCGTTCAGCTGAGACAAATCAGCTCTAATCAGGGTTTACTGTACTGCCTCATGTGAGCGGCGGTTTGGCTCACGCTCCTCACTGGGTCACTGGGTCAGACTCCTGTAAACATGTTTAAGGTCTCTGGTGTTTCCATGTGCAGAGTACAGTGGCACGCAGACAGATGGAGAAATAGCTGAGACTAATCTAAAGAGGTTAATCCACTTAATAATAACTACAGAGCCGCCGCAGGAGGAGCTGGTCACCTCAGACTGAGCAACTTGTTTCCTACATAACCCAAATACAGTGAACACTTGAGGAAAGCCGAGTCTGCACCTTATATTGTACCAATGGTTTAACAGATTTACTATTAACCAGTTATAATTTATAACACCATTACATAGACACAATATTGTATAAGATGCAGTTTATGCTCAGTCCTCCACCAGGGGCCTGGGAGCTTCACAGTTCTGTGCAGTATCTTTGCTGTTCTTAGTGCTGCACTTTTCTGGTCTGAGATCTCTGATGTTTTTCCTGGTATCTGCTGTAACTTCCTCCAGTTTGGGGGTCACAGCCCCAAATGCTCCGACCACCACGGGCCCCACTGTTGCCTTCACCTTCCAGACCTTCTCCAGCTCTTCCTTGAGCCCCTGGTATTTCTCTAGTTTCTCGTGCTCCTTTTTCCTGATATTCCCATCACTTGGTATTGTAACGTCTACCACCACGGCCTTGTTCTGTTGCTTATCGACCTCCTCTATGTCTGGTCGGTTCATCTTCTGTCAGTTTGTATCTGGACGTCCCTCAGGATCTTGGCTCAGTCATTCTCCACAACCTCCCACCTTGACTTTGTGCCCATCCTCTGTGCTTTAGATCTGGGCCTCTATTCCTCAGATGCTCAGTATAAATATATTAAGGACTTTTTATTTTTATCTGGCTTTAGTTTGCATAACAATATATTTTTTATTGTTTAGGAAACATTAAAAGTTCAATAAACAAGGATTGGCTGGTCAGGCTGGACTAGGCTGTTGGCATTGTCATATATTGTTATACTATTATAAAGCTTCATACATACTATTGTATTTTGTTTTATGGTGAATAAATAATAATGGAATATGATCTGTTTACAGTCATGCTACAGATATTATTATTATTAATGTTATGTTTAGTAAACTTGTGTTACTCGTGTGGCCTCTTGCTGTAGCTCAGACAAACACAAAACAAAATATTTTCTAAGAAATCTTTATTCAGCTTCGTAAAATGAATCCGCAGAAAGATTGATCTGCGCACAAAGACAGGACTCCACAAGTGCTTCCTCATTCAGAGCACAAGGTCAAACACAGGCCATGTTTTTTTAAATAGCAAAATATTCAAGAGGGAAGTTTCATCTGTGCTTTTGCTCAGTGCTGAAGTGGACTGAACGCTGTTAGAAATGAAGGGAAACACAAGCTGTATTTTGCAGAAAACCCTTCAGTGGCTTTGATGCTCAGTGCCACTTTTGTACTTTTGTGCACTTGTTAGTATTTTTGTGAGGTGTGTTATTTCAGTGGGAGAATGCAGATCATTTATTCCATAATAACAATAATACTCCAGTGTAAAACAATTACTAATGCAAGCTTTTAGCAGAAACCGTAGGAGTATTTTGGCCATTTGAAGTTAAAGGTGCACTATACTTTTCAGAATAAATAAAATGTGCTATTAAACCTATCGCTCTCCATGGAGACAATGAGGCCACCAGGCAAAGACACAGGACAGTTCTGTAAAGAGGAATCCCTGTTCAGTAAGAAGTTTCAAAATATTTTTAAGCAACAAAATCAAATAAGACAGATGCAGGATAGACGTGTCTAATGCTCTAGTGTAGAACATTCTAGGCACTGACACCTATTAAAAAAGTCACACACTGCCCCTTTTATTCACACAATATTCTCTCTTTAGATTGTAATCTTCATACTTTCTATACAATCCCTTTAGCTCACATGTAAAGTGAGTGTGGCTGCTCCATAAACACTGCTCTGTGCGTCTTCCTCTGGAGACACAAACAAAAGCCATGCCAACAGACAACTTCCTGCAACATGAGGAGACGAGATATGGTAATCTGAGCTGAGTGCGGTGCAGCATTGCATAACACTGAGCTGATTCATCACATGCACACGCCCATAGTTATTCCTGGTGCCCTACTTTCAATTCAGAGCAACTTTCTTTGGCCTATATTTTTGTGCTTTGTGCCTCTGAGTGGACCCGCATTATTACAAGATACAAAGATAAAGTGAGGGAAGCTGGGAAAGCTCCTATTTCAGCCATTCTTTGTAAAAACAATGTGTTAAACTGTCCTGCAGCTGGACTCCTTATTTGGGCTTTGATCATTTCACTTGTTTTGCTGTGATTTGACAGTGGGGAATGTAAAATGATAATTAAATGATAAGAAATGTAATCCACACAGTTTACAGTCTTGCCAGAGAGTTTTCTGTACTCTCAGTGTGTTATATAATTATACAAATGCATCGTACAAATGTAATATTTGATATTTATTGAATTACAAGTGTATAAGTGTACACCTGTCAGTCTCCATGTAGATGCTTTATGTAATGTGTGGAACATTCCAGGGCCACACAGTGTACAGTATCACTCAAAGATGCAATTTGAGTTGGGACAGTAATCAAATAAAAACAGATACAGAATGTCCTCTGCAAAGAACTGATCCTTATATTTAAAGAATCATCTTGTTATACCTGTTTAGATCTCTGCAAAGATTTTCTGAAATGCAAAAGATTCTTGTATTAGTTCAGTTCAGATTCCAGTTTTAAGTTCATGCTCCTTTTGCTGTTCAATTGCAAAACTTCTCCAAACTGTGTGGAGAAATGGAGCTTTGGGACCCTCTGACTACAAACTTACGTCGTTCACAGTCAGACAGATATTTTATCGAAGTAATTTTCCCGTTTGCTGTGTTGTCATTTCCACATGTGCGCAGTCTGCCTCACAGTTGCTGCGTGTCGTATGTTGACCTACTTTTTGGGGAGGACTGTGGCGCTGAACGGGTCATGAAAGGCAACATAACTCTGCTGAAGCTGAAGCCAGGCCAAGCCAACATGTTTAACTGTGGGCTTTTCCCCTTCTGTCTGCCGCACCTCCTGGAAACTCGTCACAAATCTTGGACCCATTAACAGCGACCGAGATGCAGCGTTGTGCAATATTTGGCAATATTTAATCATGTGGAAACTATTTTAGGGCTTTACTCTTTTAGTTGTAGACTTAACAAATACATTTAAACTGTACTTGAAGTATAAATGTTAAAAATACTTCACTCTTTATCTGGCAAAGGCTTAACCCAAAACAGTTTAAGTCTTCCTAAGTTTTCCAAGTTTTAATGTCCTGTGACCTGCATATTAATTTGACCTACATTTTGATTTCATGCCCTTAGTCTTGGTTTAGTCTTGGTTTAGTCTTGATGTAGACTTGGTTTGGTACTATCTTATATTCTTAGTTTAGTCCTGGTCTAGTCCTGGTTTCATTCTGGGTTTAGGCACCTCCTTCGTCCTCATTTTGATGGGGTGAACATGGCCTTAGGGTGAACGTGGCCCTGACACACTTTGGATTTGGGACTGAACCCTTAAATAGACCAGGATTAAACCAGGACTAAACTAGGACAAGTGTAAACGCCCCCTGATTCCCTGACCTGCCCAGTATTCGCCTTTCTTACCCTTTGCACCCCAGACGGCACATGCGCTGCACTTTTTTAACACAGGTTTTATTGCTTTGCCAAAACTTGCCAATGGAATAATTCGCTTTTACTGAGTACATTTTTGGCAGCAAGTCAACGCTCTAAAAATCAACACAGATTCTTTTTCTTTCAGTAGGTCACAATTGGACCATGAAGCTTTTGTCTAAACTCAGATAAGATAATCACAAATCCTGTCCAGGGTCCAGATTCCGTCGCATTTCAGTGGGTTTTAGAGCAGCGCATACTTCTCATAGCTCAAACTCTTTATCTGAATCCATCTCCGACCACAACGCGCGTCTTGATACCGACGTCACTGCGACCGAGCTGTTTGTTTCTTCACTTTTAATCGCCAAAAAGTATTACACCATGATGAGCATGTGAAACAGGCCCTTTGAGCAATCACAAGAGTCAATGTTTAACTGTGGCTCTTTGCTGTTGCATCACCCGGTCCAATAGTGCCACTCCTTCCCCTACTAAACTCCTAACACTGTGTAGTTTAGTATTATGTCATGGAAGTTCAACCGTGAATGGCTTCTTATGACTTTAGCTGAAGGACATGGGCGTATTACACAGAAAGGTCACGGCGTATCTGAAATAACAATCTTAAGAGTTGCTTTTACCTTGCCTGGAATTTTTCACAGTGGGCCTGACATTAAATCTTATCAACTTTGTGTGTTTATTGCTGAAAATGCCTTGAAAAACATGCAATTTTGGCCTGGTAGTGTCAACTTATCTGTCAATAGTTATGCAATCTTTCTTCAAGGATCACTACACAATCTAGAGACACTGATTTGGACATTTTGGTGTTGCTTACGAACAGTATAAATGCTTCTTTCCTTCTTTAAAACAGAAAAAGGGCACAGTTTGAGCTTCAGTTATGTTCAACAACAAATCAAATAGCAGAATGTAACTAACACATGTGGAATTTATGTGTGAATATGCTAAAAAAACTGCAAATGATGTTAATATTTCATGCACCATCACTTCTTACTGCAGCCCGGGCCCTTTAAACTTACATCATAACTCATCTCTGCCAGTTCATTCTTATTTATTTCATAACAATTTAATTTAACTACAGATGTTCTTGTGCATTTCTCATCTTTTTATGGGGTGAATCTGCTCTATGACATAATTCTTTAATGTAATTCTTTCTCTTTCAGGTGCATGTGGTGGTATGTGACATCTGGATGCAGTGACGTTCCAGACTCCTTCTTCTTCTTCTTCTTCTTCTGCTTCTTCGTCGTCCTCCTGCAGTGACTCAGAAGTAGGCTGCCTGTGTCACCCGGGTGGATAGTTGCTCAGTTCGTACCCCTTGGCTGGCTCTCCCTGTGCTGCTGTGTTGACCTACATGCTGCAGCATCCAGCGTTACGTAACTATCCCCGGCTCATCTCCGCAGGCAGCGCTGGGCCAACGCCTCCTCCTCTCATCTTTCCCTCTTCAACCTTTTCCTCTCATTCCCCCCTCCCTCCCCTTTTCTCTTTCTCCACTCCTGCCTCTTCCCTTTCGTCCAATCTCGCTCCCTCTCCCGTTTTCTCCTTCATTTCTCCGCTCTCTTTCCTTTATCTCGCTTTCTTCCCTCTGTTTTTTCTCCTTCTTGACCCATTTTCTCTCAAACAAACGCACATCCCCTCCTATAGCACTCTCCCTCACCCCTTTTCTACCTCTCCTCTTTTCTGTTTCTGCTCACTTTGTCTTTCTCTATCCTTTTTCTCTCCCCCCTTTCACCTTTCACTATCTCTTTCTCTTCTCTCTCTTTCTGTCTCTCCAGGTCTTTGCACACACACAGCTGCCTCTGCAGAGCTTCCTGGGCGCTCCTCATTCACTCACATTCATGCCCTGTTCCCATTCAATACCAACACAATACTGCTTTAGTGCGGAAGTGGGACTGGGCGTTCCTCATTCATTCATCTGACGCTGTGTTATAAAATACGACTTGTTTGTCTTTTAATCTCGTGCAAATGTATTTATTTATTTCATTTGTTCAGTTCAGAGAGTAACATGCATTTGATGACTTCCCCAATATTCATTTTATCATTGACTGTTTGAAACTGACCTAATTATTTAGAGATAAATTCAGTCAATAGTCCGTTGTCCTTACTCCTTTAGGGTGAGATCAATAAGTCGTGCTGAAGCAAGTTTTCATTTTTCCCCCTTTTTATTGATGCAGGAAAGAGCGACCACGCCAAGTAAGAAGTAATTTAATATTTGGACAAATGCCACAGAACCATTTAGAGTTATGAGATAAATATGACCTAACTTGACACTGATGGCTGAGAATATTACGCTGTACTTTTACTCTGCTTTTAGAATAATCAGATCTGGTTTTGTTTGCAAATGATCTTCTCTGAAAACCGAGTAAGTGATTCTCATTGTAACAAACCTTAACCTTAACTAACCCAGGACTCAACTATCATAGTTGTATTAAAAGGTTATAAACTGTACCTCTCAGATTATACTTCTTACTTGTACTTCTTTCTTCTTGGTGCTTGTAGTAACAGTATTTGAGTAAAATAATTGGCTAA
Organism: Scartelaos histophorus; assembly: GCA_000787155.1. Classification (NCBI taxonomy): domain Eukaryota; kingdom Metazoa; phylum Chordata; class Actinopteri; order Gobiiformes; family Gobiidae; genus Scartelaos; species Scartelaos histophorus. Next base: position 12,670 of record KN487455.1, on the reverse strand, counting down.
TTTTAATCTTTGCACTATGAGTATGTTGATAATATGAGGTGTTTAATACAGTTTTCTCTCTTGAAATATTAATTGTTGAATTCTTACAACCAAAAAAAGCATAAATCACATTAAAAGTACTTACCCAACATCAAAATCAATCAATCAAAGTCATTCATCATCTGTGGGGTTGTCATGGCAACGTCTTTAATGTTCCCCTTTAAACTTACCTATCGTCACAGGTAAGTTTGCACCTCCAGGCTGTTACTGTTCAGATCTGTGGAGCGTTGACACCGCTTCATGTTTTCCAAGGGATGTTTTTAAGATATGGAGAAACTTGCAATGTAATTCATGCTCGCTGGACACATGAGTTTAATGCCATACTGTGGAACATTCCTGGCAGAGCAATGCCACCTGCCCCCATCAGACACTTACAAACTAAAACAAGGTCATGAGGTCATAAGGTTTAAGGGAAATCATAGCAACAGTTAGACCAGGAACACAAATGTAAGGATTAAAATATGTAAGTCTTTGATTAGAGCAATAACACACTCAGTAATTCTATATAAAGTCACTTATGTGTCTTTTGGCAATGCATAATCATAAACTCTTAAGTCTGTGTAATACCAACCCGACCATATCTGCATGCACTACTAACCCAGTCCCCCAGGCGAACAATTTAGCCAAGTTTTTTTTTCCTGCTGTAAAGGCATGTGATGTAACCCACTCCACTCACTCAATAACAACCCCCTTTTTCTCTCCATCCTCCCATCTCTCCCTCCTCTGTGACCTACTTTTTACTCTCCTGTCTTGTTTTCGCAAGCCTCTGTGCAACACAAAGCAGCTTTTACTACTCAAAGATGGGCTGGGCCTGGGAGGGGGAGAAGACGCATGGGGAGGGGGCAACAGAGGGGTGAATGAGCAGGAGAAAGAGGGAGAAAAAGAGAGAGAACAAGAAATGTATAGAGAGGGGAGGGGGGAATGCGCCATACAATGCAATGCGGTTTTTACAAGAATGTCACCTTGTTACAGCCACAGTGCTTGAAGGGCAGTTCTTGCAAAACCCAATACTGTCACAAATATTTAGGTCAGGTAGTTTCTTCTTTGGTTATTACATAGATCAATATATTAGTCTAGTCTTTAGACACTTTAACAAATAAATGCAGGTTGTGTTAGTGTTTATCCTGAGTTTCCAGTTGGGGTTTTGCCCTAAAATTGCGACAGCTCAGTTGGAGACGGTCCACTGCCCTCCCTTCACTTCTTATGTAAGCCTCACCACTGCTCTGCCCAATCAAACGTGTTGTTGTTCCCATCAGCCATTGCTCCATTAAGAGGCTGCAGTCTCACAGCAGCACTCTTGTGTAACCTGTTATGGCATGTTATAAATTTGGTTATTTAATCAAAGCATTTAAGCCGTTTTTAAATTGGAATAACAAATAGAATGTTTAGTTGTTGTTTAATTTATTTACACAAATTTGCACTCAGCAGAATTAGTTTGGCATTTGGGTCAGTTTCACTTTTTGTTGATCTTTTATTTTTTATGTTTTAACATTGATCTTTGATTGTATTATAATTTATATGCAACAGTATATTTGTGAATGTTCATTGGATATTCTAGTGTAAATGAGCCTCATTTTCTAAGTTTATAAGTTATTAAAAATGTATTTATTTATTTTATTTATTTATTTATTTATTTGATAGGGACAATGCACATTAATGAACATAAGTATAAAACAAATGTAAATATGGCAGATTTTAGCTACAAAGCTCATTTTCATCCGTAGTCCCTCGGCAGCAAATACATAAAAATACAACATACAATAATATCAGATATTGAAGTATTTATACACTGGACTAGATCCTAATAGACAATTACAGATTTCTAACTTGAAACAACATTATTATGACATTTATATTGCAAAGATTAAGTAGTATAATGTACTATTCAATTATAATGAATGAGTGTAATTTTTATTTGCAACATAATACAAATCTATTGCCGGGCAAACGCAGAATGATCCGTGTGTATTTTTTATACAAATCGATTTCAGTCTGGTCCCACTGCTCACGTCTTGTGTAATCACATTTATTAGTTGTTGTTTTTTTCTTTGTTTTTTTTGCAGTGACGCATCTGAAACTAAAGAGATCATTGGTCTCCTAACATTACATCAATAAAGTATCTATGTATCTATTAACTGTTCAGTACTTCACTCACTGATTCTGCAAAGATCCACAATGTTTTTCAGCCCCTTGTGATTTTATTCATGTATTATTTTCTGTGTAACTGGAAGTGTCTATTCTGGATTCCAATAAAAGAATTGTAGCTTTTATGAGCTGAGTTAATATAATAAAACAACCACACACTCAAAGTAAATTCAACATTTTTTTTTATTTTTCCCATTTTGAGTCATTCACAATACAAAATGAGTTTTGTAACCATTTGCATATCCACGTGAAGTATCGCATTACATAATCACTTCTGGACAAGGCTTACTTATTCTCTTTTTTCCATTTTGTTTCGTCTTTCTTCAAACAGCATAGGTTATACAGTAACACAGTACAAATGGTAACTGGGGCATCGGGTAAATACACGGCACAAGGAAGAGCATTGATCAAAATGACAACATGATGACAAACACACAGTAATAGCCAAAATAATAATAATCACTTATAATAGAAAATAACAATATTAATAAAATAATATTAAAATAATGACAGTAGTATACAAGAGATAGACAACTTTACATTTATACAAGTGGCCAGAGGCAGGCACCAGGAAGTGTACAGACTGATACTGCAGCTACAGGAGCTAGACTCAGTGCATGTGTGGGGCGTTCAGGATCACTGTGGGACGAGGGACAAACAATAAGAGGCACCGCATGAAGAGAGCAGCTTTGCTGGTAGTGACTAAAGAGCATTTCATTTATTAGACAGACAACCTTTGTGTCTGATTTATGGAGCTAAACAAGGCTTACCTTGTGCTTGTCAGGTCTAGCCAACATCTGTCATCTGCATAGCCTTGACTGATATGAAAACTGGCCTTGACTTTTTAAGCTCTGATCATCTGATCACTTAGGACTGTTGGAAAAAACCTCATACACTGTTTTTCGAAGTTGTGGCTCTTCTTTCAGTTTCAGTAAAAAGAAAATCTTTGAGGCATTTTAGACAAAGGACTGTACAAGGTGTATCACTAAGAACAAACTACCCACTTTAAGTCTATGACTGCATTACACAATTCTGTTTTTGTTGTTTTTGCCATGTTTTTCTTCTTAAAATATATAATTGTTTATGCAAATTCATATGTCACAGTATTATACAATCTAAGTGCTTCACAAGTGAAGGGGCTTGTGTGCGGATGAGAAGGAGCAATGTCATGTCGTCAAAAAGTGTGTTACTAAACGGATGCATTTCTTTGGTTGAAGGAATGTTCCTATAATGCCACGGTAGATGTGTAAGTGCTGGCTAGAGCCTCGAAGGCAGTTAATAGTGAATAATCTGTACATGTCTGACTTAAGAGAACAATGTCTCTTTTGTGTGATCTTAGTTTTGGGAGGTAGGAAAGACAGGAAAGAGGTGACACAGTGAAGACTGAAGCTGAAGTCCCAGGAATCCCAGGGTTAAGTGTTGTTTTTGCAAAAGGGTCGGATGAGGGTCCCACACCTGTGTGAGTGCTGCTGCTCCCCATTCAACCCTTTGACAAAACATGACGTTATCACATTGCGTACACCACAGAACACTGTCTCCTTCTGTGTTTTACTGTCTGTTCTCAAATACAAACTGTCCCAGTTGTCTTCACTCTCGCTTCTTACTGCGTCCGCCGCGACTGGCACCCAAACCCTTTTTCCCTCCCTCTTTCTTGGTCTCCGGAAGCTCACTCGTCTGAAGTTTGACCTCTTCAGCGTACTCAGTCTGGTTCTCATCTTTGCTGTCCCCCATCGCATGGCTCGGAGGGTTCCCGGGCAGGGCCAGGTAGGGATGCTGAGGCAGAGTGGGTGACGGGGACATGGACAGAGGGGCGGGTTCCTGTGCCCCTCCGTTAGACAGAGCTCTGTATTTGAGGCGCAGTTTGTGGGGCAGCGCGGTGCCTTTGACCTCGGCCGGGCTCTCTGTGTGTGAGCTGATGATAGTGGACTTCTGGTGGTAGCTACTGATGTCTGAGGAGGAAGAGGAGGGGGACTCGTCATCTGTGGAGCCCTCTTTGTCAGAGCTGCGTGGGTCGCCGTCACTGGACGACGTGTCTTTGCCCGAAGAGTTCTCCTGGAAGAACCCATTTGACCTGGGACCGCCCTCGTACGTGAGCACTGGGGGCTCCTCGTCCAGGGAGGTGAGGTAGGCGTTGTGCTGTGGGTAGGAGGACTGTCCCTCCTCAGTGTTGTGGATGAGGTCAGGGGCGAAGGGGTTTGACTGAAGACCGTTTTCTGACCCATGGTAACTGTAGTGCTTTTCGCGCTGCAGTTGGCTGCTGTAACGCTGCAGCTCCTCTGCATCCGCCTGCCCATCGCTGTACTCGTACTGAGGGGAGTCCATGGTTTTGGTCCTCTCCAGTTTCTCTGCCACCTCTCTGATGCTTACAGAGCAGTCGCTGTACTTGGAGCTGTGTGACTGTGGGCCCTGCTCCTCTGGCTGCTCCAGAGGGTAACAGCCACTGCTGGAGCGGTATAAGATGACACTCCTCTGGGCAGGGGGCGCTGGGGGGGCCGGGCTGGACCTCTCTATGTGACACTGTTGGCTTTCAGCCAGGGCCGCACTCTGGTGGGAAGGGACGACGGTGCCGTAGGTGCCATTGGGAATCCCATTTGGGAGATTCTCCAGCCGAGCCAGGTCCATGGGGGGCTCCTTCTTGATGCTGTAGCCCATGGGCTCTGGGCTGTCTCGGGAAGATCCATCAGACATATCAGATACAGAGCCTCGGGGGGAGTACTTCTGAAAGGAACTGTGACAATCCCCGCGGATGGACTGCTCTGTTTCAGAGGAGTCTGAGTTCATCATAACCTGGGACGCACTGGAGTAGCCACTGCTGGAGAGGTAGGCGTTACTGTTTGGGGTCCCAGTGGCGCTATTCCCGTTGCTACTGTTGGCAGCGGCTGCCCCGTTGGAGATCTGCTGGCTCTTCTCCATGTACGACGCGGCGGTGATGAGGCCGAAGCGCAGTTTGAGCTGCAACAGTTCAGTCTTGAGCCTCACATTCTCCTCGTTCAGAGCGATCACTCTGTTCTCCAGCACCATGTCGTTCATGCGCCGCTTCTCCCTTGAGCGTTTGGCCGCCTCGTTGTTCTTGCGCCGTTTCTCCCAGTACGAAGCATCTTTCTTTTCATCAGAGATGAACTCCCTTTTGCGGCGCGAGGTCATCGTGGGCTTGTTGGAGCCTTTTGAGGGGCGTCGTCCTGAGGAGTCTGGGCTTGGGGAGGGCAGATTGTCACTGTAGGAATATGAATCCACTTCCATGGTGTTCTTGTTGCTGGTGGCAGAGAGGTGAAGACTGAGACTCTCCATGATCTTGTGGCCAGGCCAGAGAGAGACTCTGGGGGGCAAAGGGGGAGGGGTAAGAGGAAAACTATATGTGCCGACTACTTGGTTTGACTTTGAGTTTAACCTATGTCGCAGGATCAGCAAAAACTTCTTGATGAGGTATTTGTGCTCCACGGAAGGAGAGCCTCATTGATTTCTGTTATAATGTTCTTACACTCAAGTGTCCAAATTAGCCAAGAAGATTAAAAAGAGGTGGAACTCCAGAATAACCTTGTACATTGACGTAGTTTTGGGCTGAACTCGATGAAAAAAGGAGCGAGAGTGTTCTTTTAGTTGAGACTATGCCAATGTTTGCGACAGTAGTTCAGAGGAGGCCCCTACGTGTGGAGGTGAGTTTGAGTTTATCAGCTCCTCTCCCAATCTTTAGAGGGCGATGGCTCCGGTCGGGCGGCTGCTTCTCTTTGCACAAAGGATGTAGGTCAGTCTGTCTTCTTCAGCTCTCCCAGAGGACTTCACTGCCGCTGTGCTGCTCACCACTAACTGTGTTATGGAGACAGAGAGACAAAGAGGGAAGGGAGAGAGAGGAACACGGGGTTAGATTCAATGTAGCACAGTCCATTGTGGCATTTATTAAACTTGTATTAAGGTCAAATTACAAAGAGGCATTCTAATATTGACTCATGTAAGGTGTGTCCAAAATCATTATTTATCTGTATGCAGCTCACAGATTTATGACATAACCTTCTGCTTGCAGCATATTGCTTTTCTTGTTTTTTTGTAACTTGTATTGAGTAATAGTGAATA